>JAULKQ010027745.1:0-161328 GCA_032356285.1 Smithsoniella earleae | reverse complement strand
TCAATACGCCCGTAGGCATCGTAGCTGTACAGGGTCAGGACCCACCCATCTTCTGGCTGCGCTAGCGTCTGCAAGAAGAAACCTCCAGCTTGAGGTTTTGGTGGGGGCAGCAGATCAGCGTTGAATGCCGTAGCAACCAGACGCCCTTGGGTGTAGTTAAGCGCGAGTTCGTCCCACTCTGCACTAGAGATCAGTGTCCAAGGAAAGGTGTTCGGATTAGGCTTGGTGTCGTACTGATTGACGAGTTTCCAATGTGTGGATTCGCTCTCGGTAGCGACATCTAAGCCGCCAATTGACCCTGGCGCTTCACCTTGAACCAGTGCTCGGTTAAGGCCATCATAGGTGGTAAAGGCAACGTCTCCTGCTACCTGTTGGTTGGGATCTTGGGAGTACCGCAAGTTGCCATTGCCATCATAGGCATAGCGAAAGTCAGGATCGTTCAGGCTTTCATTGGTTGGGTCTTGATCGCCGTCACTGTCGGCATCAGGCGTCGACTTTGCCACCAGTTGACCGAGCGTATTGTAGGCGTAGGTGGTTACCCAGTCCTCAGGTAGTGATCCGTCCGGTGGATCAAAGTAATTGGGCGGCATCACCTTGGTTAGATTGCCTACCTCGTCGTATTCAAACCGCGTATCTTGTATGCGCGTAACGAAACCAGCCTGCTCGAACAGCACTTCGTAGTGACTGCTGAAGGTTTCTGAAGTGGCTGCATTTTGATCAATACCTACCTGGAATTCAATACGATACGGAACACCACTTTCCACCATAAAAGAGCCTTGCAAGTCATGGTTTTGCGTAACGGTCGTTATTTTCTGACCAGCTTTATAGATCCGTAGTCTAAGCAAGACGGCCACATCTGGATCTGCAGGAAATGTCGGTGTAATCGCGTAGTGGGCAACCTGAGCGAAAGACGGCGTAAACTCGTGTGTTGTACTATTATCCAGTGTACTCCAATTCACTTGAAGATCACGCCGCAAGGCTTCCATCTCTGCTTCCGACGCCCAATCACTGGCTCTAAAACTTCCGCCTACTCCGAGTCCAGAGACGGAAGCGATGCCAGAGATATTAGCGGGAGGTGATCCGACCTGAGCTACGGGCTGTTTGACATGATTTCGAGTCAAGTAGGTTCGTCCAAGGGCATCATTGAAGGTCTGGGTAACGTTACCGTCTTCATCTGTCCTCGTTGCGACAAAGGCATGCCCTTCTAGCACGCTGCCATCTATAGCTTCCGGCGATGTAGTGGCATAGGACAAGATTTGATGAGGGTCGCTGATCGCGGCACCGGGCGGATAGACTTCGGTCGGGCGTCCCAATTCGTCAAGATGTTCCTCTGTGTAGGGATAATCGTTGTTGTCGTATTGTGCTTTCGCCGCACTCAACTCGAAGGGGGTATAGAATGCCCCAAACAAATAGTCATCAGGGCCATTCGTATCGACGATGAAAGGCTTATAGGTGCGAACCCTGCGCTGATCGCGCAGGCGCTCGACTGCAGAGACGATGTACTCATTGGCCTCTACATCTTTTGCCTGTGTTTGCACCACCTCACCAAATCCATCTAGATACTGAGCACTTTCAGAAATATGGCTCCCTGTATATGCGAAGGATGTTATTTTATTGGGGATTGCTCCATTAAAATTATCCGCTGGTAGCGTGCGGCTCATCGCATAGTTGTATGTATGGATAAGGGTACCATTGGCGGTCGCCTGCGCTAAGCGCCCAAGGGTGTCGTAGATATAGCCTGTTGTGTTGCCTGCCGGATCTATAACCGTTTTGACCGAACCGTCTGTGTGGTAGGTGATTTTTTGCTCTAGACTACCTGCTTGTAGACACGTTAGATAGGTCTTTGTGGCCCCAGCAGCTTCCGGATTACAAGGGGCATCATTGGAGCCGTATACAAAGGTGATACTGTTATCCTTTGCATCACGTTGTTCGGTAACATGTCCATAGAGGTCATACGCTGCAAAGGTTGTGGTGGGCACCCAAACACCATTTCCTCCACTGCCAGGCAAATTGGTCGTGAAGTCAAAGTTTGGCAGAGTCCCCGGGCTATCTGCTTTCCACTGAAATACCTGTTGGGGGCGCCAAGCCGTAGTTGCAGGAGCCTGCTGCGTAGGTATACTGGTATCGCGCTCCTCCTCTAGGTTGGCCTCTACGTCGAAAGTCGTGACTGTCGCGGATAGAAATGTCAGGCCTGTTGCATCTGCTGTATACGAGGTTACGTCTGGCTCGCCGTCTGTGGAAGGTATATCTGGATCTACAGGGCACTTTAAAACGGCATCTTCGCCAGGGCCATTCCCCCCCACCTCAATACAACCATCTGGGGTTACTTGGTTTTCTGGGACTATGGGCTGATCTCCACCTGCCCCTCCTGACAAAATACTGAGGTCTTGCCGCACAACAGGTGTAAGTACATTATCGGTGTCCAGCTGAGCATAAACATCATAGCCATGGAACATGCGTGTAACGCGAGGCAATTTACCTGGCGTGCGCTCCTCAACACGTTTGACAAGCCCTGTGAAAGGATCATGGTAAAAAGTACGTTCCGTGTGGATACCATCAACGGTACTCTCTTCTCGTACTACTCGGCTTGCAAAGCGCCACCAGATATTAATGGGCGTTGGGCCTAATTCAAAACCGTGGGCTACTTTAGCACGGCTCAAGTCATGGATGGTCGTGGTTTCATTGCGTCGCTTGGTTCCACCTGAGCTGCTTTTGAAAGCTATGCCCCAATTCAGTTCGCCGTTATCTTGTAAAACCGTGCGTGCGGTTCCCACGCTGAACACCGTTGCAGCTATTGGGGCAACGTTAGCGTAGTTGAGATCGGTGGAGTATTCGGTGATGGAATAGGTACCATCAGAGTTGTCTCGCCGTACGAGGGGATAATAGACAGCTGCCTTTCCACGGCTACTAACATGAAACCAAGGTCCTGTGTAGGTCCGCGTGAAGTGCTTGGGTGGTACACCGCTAACACGCCCCTGACCATACGTAAAGTGACTTTCTGTCACATCTGAAGCTATACCGCTGTCACGGACAAATCGCGTCACCCGTACGCCACCCTGGCGTATATTTTTATAGGTAAAGGGGTAACAGACGGTATTGGTCGTTTGCGAAGGAGGGCTACCCGCTTCAAGGCCAAAAACACCATGACAAACGTTGTAGGGCTGACTTGTCCCGCCTATAGGATCGACGATTTCATAGGGGTAGATGTAGTCGTTTTCATAGTAGACCGATAGCTTTCCACCTGTGGGATAAACGATTTCTTTTAAGCTCCAGGCCTGAGCATCGGTGTCGTCTGTGGTGTACTCAGGATCCGAATTGTCGTTGGTATCCAGACTGTAATATCCAAAATCATCGGTGTGCAACGCATCTACGACAACGCCTCCTGCCCGTGGCCAATACGCAAAGCGGTATCCTGGAAGAATAGTCGTGTCATCTTTGCCAACAAAATCAATTCGGTCCAATTTGAGGCGCTTGGCACCATCATTTCCAAATGCATCATGGCCGTTTTCTTGTGCTGCAAATACCAGGTCGACGGTTTTGATTTTAAATTGATTACCAGTTAGGTTTTCTTTTAAGACAATGGACTCTAGGTTTCGATAAATGTTGCCTAGGGGCCAGTCATGTGACCCGTTACTCCCACAGTTGATCTCGCAGCGGGCCGTGTTCCCTAATACAAAGTCAGCGCGGTGTGTGGGGGTAATAATGGCTGAGAGGTAGCGAGCTTGGCGTAGCTCTTCCCCATAGTTTGGGTAACTTCGTGCCTGTGTTGCTGCATTTGTATACTCAAAGCGAATCCAACTACCGTTAGCAGTCTGGCTAGGAAGTTGATATGGGTTGCCGAGATAATCTGAGCCAAAGATTGCGAGCAAGCGCCACGTGCTAACGTAATGAGCTACTGTATAGGTGAAATTTCCAGGTGTAGGCCCCATGGCAGCATGAGACGCGAGGGTTGGTGCTCCAAATAAATAGCGAACACCCGATGGATCCGTCAAAAGGAAATACCCGAAATCAGCCTTAGGCGTAAATTGTCCAGGGGTAGGGGCTGCATCGTCGTAATCAATGCCCGTCACCTTGCCATCAACTTGAACAGTGCCCCCTGCTTCATCGCCTAGCTCATAGTCTATTTTCCAAGGCTTCCATTGAGTAGGGACAAAATCACCAGATGCATTCCGAGGATTCAATAGAATACTATTACCTCCGCCCCCCGTGCGTACCATACTGAAGCCCCCACCAGGAAGGGTGACGTAGTACATGTCAGGTTGCTGAGTCGGAATATCTGCAAAGTCGACAGCGTGCGTTTCTCCCGCCACAATGACACTCTGCACGTCGCGTGTAATGCTTCCGGGATCAAAAGACCAGCCCAATCCGACCCAGGATGATGCTTGATTGGGCTTAATGCCAGACTTATAGCTCAGCGATACCGTAAAGTCCAAACCGTTGCGCCCAGGTACGGTAAGAACAGGTAGCGATACGTTGAGGTCACCACCAGCATCAACCCCCGGTTCAGAGATTTTGGCTGGGCGCCAGACATCCGGTTGCGTCGTGTATTCATTGAAGATCTGTCGGGCAATCAGTGGACTTGTAATCAGGCAAAGTCCAAGAACGAGAAGAGTAACGCAAGCAGGTAGATAGCGATGCATAACGCAGGAGCTGTTAGGTAAAGCGTACAAGTAATTGAGCACCTCACTCAATAGGGCAGCCATAAACTCCAGCGTCGGCTCATGCTCAACATGAGCATTGCATTAGATTTTTCTTAATGCACATTAGATTTGCATTAAATTTGTCTTAATGAAAAAAACGGCCCGAAGAGATCGTGCTCCTCGGGCCGTCGATACAGGGGCTATTTGGGGCGCGCTACGCCTCGTCAACTTCGCTTAATTGATAGCCGACGCCGCGCACCGTCTGTACCATATCACCGAGACCGTGCGGTTTAAGCTTACCGCGCAAGCTGCACATATGGACGTCCAAAATATTGGTGTTGGGTGCGAAGGCCATGTCCCACACGGCGTCGAGAATTTCGTCTCGGGTTTGGCATTCGCCTGCTCTCTGCATCATGTACAGCATGAGATCAAACTCTATGCGCGTGAGTTCCGTCGATTCGTCATGGATGTAAAAGGTCCGTGTTCGTCCATCAATGAGCAACGGACCGACGCAGACCATGGACTCGCCCGTTGGCTTGGGCATGGTAGGAGCCACAACAGCTTTTCGCGGATGTACGTGCTGCTGCCGCTGGTAGGCTCGCAATTTGGCTCGCACGACCAGAGGGTTGAGCGGACGCTGGATTACATCATCTGCCCCAATGACAAGAGCAGCTACATGATCCGTTTCATCCGTACCACAGATCGCCAGCAGCGGTACCTGCTCGGTAACAGCCGAGCGCCGCAATTGGCACATCGTCCCCATCAGGTCCGGGTGCCACTCCACGAGAATGACATCTGCTTCAGCAAAGAGATCGTGTTGCTGTGACTCGGTAAGTGGGGTTAATACGTCGGAATGGATATATCGTAACGCACTACTGTGCCTTGAGATATGTTCGACTTCGCGCTTCAGTGTTGGGGTCGTGCCAACTACGTAAAACGGTACAGGCTCTTGCACAACGGGGTGCAAGTGGTGAAAGCGTGCATGGGTCTCTGCCATTGTGCTTCTCTCCAGGATGGGTGTAGGAATTCTGTAAAGCGTTCAATGGATGGGGTCAGAACAAAAACAAGCATGGAGGATGGCCGAGTACAGACAGAGACAACCCAGAAGCAGCAACATGGGGGACTCTGGTCGATAGCCGCCGTTCTGGAGGGGGATGCTCTAGCACATTACTCGACAGCCCAAGCTAGGGGGGGTAATGCAAGTAGCTGCTCCAATCACGGATGATGGGATGGCTTGTCTTCATATGTCACATGTGAAGATTATGGCGAAAAAAACAGAACGCCCGATTAGGTGGCGCTAAACAGGAGCACACAAGAATAGATGTCCCTCCGATCCTAACCAAAGCATGGCTTCTAGCAAAGGAAACATGTCTTAAACACATAAATTCTTAATAGAAATCTTCTGCTACCCAACGGCATTCATCATTTCAAACATGGGCAAGTACATCGCAATCAAAATCCCGCCAAGGAGCAAACCGATGAAGACAATGAGAACGGGTTCTATAATGGAAGACAGACTTTCAACAAGTCCATCAACCTCTTTTTCATAGTGCGTTGCGGCATGAACCAGCATGGTGTCTAGCTCTGCCGTTTCCTCTCCTACAGCCACCATTTGGATCACGAGCGCCGGAAACAGCTCGGTACGCTCTTTCAACGGGTGATACAGGCCACTACCTCGTCGTACACGCTTTACAATTATACCGATCTCCTGCTCCAAATAGCGGTTGCCCATAGCCTGCCCCAACAGCATCAGTCCATCCACCAATTGCACGCCGCTATCGAGCAGCGTACCGAGTGTACGACAAAACCGAGCCATCAGACTGCGCCGAAGCAAGGAACCAATCAGGGGCAAGCGCAGCTTGTATCGATCCCAAGCGTAGCGCACCTGAGGAATACGAAGCAACGCCATAGTACCTAGAATCAGCAGGAGCAGCCCAACCAAAACGGCAAAAGCGTGGGTAGTCACAGCGGCACTCATGGTCAAGATCACTTGGGTAGGTCCAGGCAACGCAGCTCCAAACTCGGCGAACATCTCCGCGAACGTAGGCACGATAGTCGTCAGCAGAAAAACCGTAGCGCCCAGAGCCACAGCAAGAATAACACCTGGATATATAAGCGCAAGGCCAATTTTGCGTCGCAACGCAGCGGTCTTTTCAGCGTGATCGGCTAAACGCAGCAGTACCGTATCTAAGATACCTGCCACTTCCCCCATACGTGTAAGTTGCACATAGAGCGGCGGAAAAACACCTTCATGTTGCGCCAAACTCGCCGAAAGGCTCCGCCCCCCGTGGACCGATTTGCGTACCTCGTCTAGGACCTGTGCCAGTCGTTGGTTTTTACATTGTCCGGCTACCGTGCGCAGCGCCTGCACGAGCGGGAGTCGTGCATTCAACATGACAGCTAGGTTGCGCGTAAAGGCAACCAGTGCTTTTTGCGGTACACGCTCCCAGGGCAACAGGACGGCCTTCGATGGCTCCCGTTGTTTTCCAGGAGTCACAACGCGTATTGTGGAAAGCCGATGCGTTTGTTGAGCCATTGCCAGTTCATGTCCATTGCACGGTCCTTCAACAGGAAGGCTTCTTGAAAATGGCTATGACCACCCTACCTAACATGAAGAGCACCTTAGCGCTTCATTAAATCTGCCCCAGTACCATTAGAATTCCATTAAGATTGTCTTAATGTTTCTGTATTATCTGCCGGGCTGGCTCTCCCAGGGTTACCTCTGCGCTGTCCAAGCCTCTATGCTTGAAGCACAACTACTATCAAGGCTGCAAGGGCGACCAGGGACGATTGCGCCGAGACATGCTAGCTGCCTGCAAGGTCAGCGTGTCATGGGCGCTTGCCAGCGTGAGAGCTACCGTAATCTTCAAAGGTTTGCGAGGGTCCTCGGTATCCGGTACGTCTTCCCGGCGCGGAGCGTACGTGGTTAGTTGCGAAGAAAACGTATAACGCGCCTGCAATACACGAACAGGCAAGACATGCATCGGCTTGTTATTTCGCAGGAGCGAATCGCCTGACCACTGGTATGTAATCGACGGCTGGCCTTCTTTGTAGAAGATCCATGTACTATCCGCCACCGAGCTAATCTGATCCGCCTGCCGTGCATCCTGCATCATGCGTTGCACGGTGAGATGTATCTGATTCTCTAAGGCTACGCGATCTTGCCAAAGGACCGAGTAGCGCATGACAAAAGGATAGATTTGAAACATGACAACCGTCAGTACGCCTGAAAGGAACAGCACAAGCGTTAACTCCAGCAACGTAAAGCCCTCCTCACCACTCAGATCCGTCAGGGAGCGCTCAGCTACTCTGCTTATACCTTTTGTCATGCGAGAACCTGCTTTGCCGTTAGTTGAGAAGGCGCTGTGTCATTAACTCGACGATGGGTGTCTGCTGCTCTCGATAATAGACGCGAACAAGAATAGTGATCTGCGGAGAGTCATCAAGTATGTTTTTTGAAATACGCCATCGATAGTCATCTTCCCAGATGTTAGCAGGGCTGTAGCTTTCCTCATGAAGGGTTGTCTCCATAACGCGCTCAGCATGCGCCAATGCTTCAATCTCGTGCTGATTGCGGGTATACGTCATCCAGTACGCAACAGACCCACCGAGCGGCACTAAAATGCTGACAAGCAAGGTTAACGCCGTCGTTATTTCAACAAGCGAATAGCCCGCCTCCTCAAGGACTGCTCTTTGTATCGTATGCCATAGTGCATGCATCATAATCTAACTTGTTGGTGCAACAGACCGTGTAAACGACTCCCACCGCAATATGCTTAGCATGGGTGTCTTGCTAAACTGCAATGGCACCACAAAGGAAAGCGGAAGCTGTGTCCGATCAATCGTCGCATTGCGTAGCCAATTGACATAGTTGGTTGGCGAGATGAAAAAGTAGAGCTGATGCGTCAAGACAGAGCCATATACGGTGCCGTGGACTTCGGTCTCGTGCCCATTGAAGATGAGACCTCGAACCTGTGCATGTTCATCGATCCGGATGTGCCCAGCATGTCCTCGTGGCGCATCCGCAAGGCGCGGATGAATGATGGTACCGCTCACAGAAGCCCGATCCGTGATGCGGATACGTCCCCCTTCCTCAGCAGCCTCCCCCGCAATGTATAGCACCGATGGATACGCCAGATGAGCGGTACCACTGACACGAATCGCCCGTGGCGAGAAAAGATGCCCTGCAACGGATCCGCCTGTCATTTCTACGGCTTGTTGCCCAAAAAACAAGCCTTCCACACCGCTAACTCCTTCACCTAAAAACAGCGTATCTCCTGCGATAAACTGCGAGGTTGGCTCAAACGTTAGCGGCCCAACCAACGACAAGTTGCCCGTCGCGACAAGGGTTATGGGTTCGCTGAGCAACAGGCTATCGTCCGGTGTTATCGTGCGATGCCCTGACGTGAAGTGAATAGGGTTTTCGTGAGGCAGTACATCGGCAAGCGCACGTCGGGTATAAGCCTGCGTCCGAGGCACATAAGCGTTTGAGCCGTTCACATATCCTGTGGCTTGTCCTAAGGTCTCCTCTAAAACAGCAGCCGTGAAGTACGGGGCCTCTAATTCGGGAATCGGGTAAATGGTGCCATCAACCTCGCCCGTAAACGGCTCCGCCTCCGGCTTGAAGGCGCGTTCATAAAAACCACCTTCTCCCACGATGATATCGCCTATCACCCGTGTTGCACCTGCTGCATTAACACTGGACTCGGTATCCCAGACGACCAGCGCGTTCTCGGAGCGTGCGGGCGGCTCTTCCCCCACCCATGCCCGCACAACGGCTTCTTGCTGGCCTTCCTGCGCCTTGGCACGAATGAGAAGGTATCCACCAAACGAGGCCACACTAACCGCTGCTGACCGATCAAACGGAAGCGTCAGTAACGTATCCGCAGGCCGCCACATAGGATTGGTTTGTAAGCGGGCCATCGCGGCGTATACTCCAGCCTCTGCCTCATAGCGCGCCTGCGTCCGGTGCGTATCGCTTCGGATGAAACGGTATTGCGCGAGGAACACCATGAGCACCGTTCCTAATAAGGTAGATAGCACCGTCAGGATAACCAGTGTGGTGACCAGTGCTGATGCCCGTTCTTCCCGCAGCAGGGTGTTCATAAGACAAGCACCCAAGGATCGGGGATCAGAAACCAGTGAACAAGGGTGGCGGCAAACATGAACGGCGCAAACGGCAAACGTGAGGTCCGATGCAAACGTTTGACAACCATGCCGCCTATCCCTACAAACGCGGCTAGTGCAACCGCAAAATAGAGGATCCACAGATTGCTCCACCCAAGAAACAAGCCTAACAAGGCGGCCAGCTTGATATCGCCCATCCCAATGCCGATGCGCCCTGTCAGACGCAAGCCCAACCACCGAACCAGGAGCAACAGACCAGCCGTTACACCCGCAGCGGCAAGCAACGGTAGGCTAGCCTCCCATCCCTCCACGAGTGCCCAGCTCATTGCTAGAGCCAAGCCACCCAACATCAGGCGGTTAGGAATGATGCGGTGTTGCCGGTCTATTTCAGAAGCCGCGAGGAGTAGAGCCGCTAGCATCGCTTTCATGACACCTATCCCTGTCGGTCCCTCCAGGATGAAGATGCCCATAAACAAGAGTGCTGTAACGCCTTCGACCAGGACATACGACGCGGGAATCTGTGCTTGACATGCCGAACAGCGTCCGCGTAGGAGCACATAGCTGAGCACGGGAAGGTTGTGGTACCAAGGAATAGGTGTTTGACAAGCGGAGCAGCGCGAGCGAGGCGTTACGACCGAGATCTGCCGAGGCATGCGGTAAATCACGACATTGAGGAAGCTACCGATGCAGAGACCAAGGACGCCCGCAAGAACCACCCACATGGTTGATAGGATCTCCCAACGCATGAGTATGTAGTCAAGGTTTATCACGCTCTACTCGGCTCAGACGTTCATGAAGTGTTTTGTTCTCCTCAGTCAGCTTTTCCAAGCGTTGCTCTTGCTCCAGCAAATAGAGCGTCAACTCCTCAATCTTCTGCAGCAACGTCGCCTGCATCGCCCCTACAGCCACACCGTTCGCCTCCACATCCGCTGCTGAAGGCACTTCCGGCAAATGCCCATTCTGCTCGATAAAGGACTGTACCTCCTGGAGCGAGCGCAGCTCGTAGTCGTCGGCAAAGACAAAATCAGGCCATTCGCCTGGGGTGTCCGTCACTATGACTTCTTTGGACGTGATGGTGCCATTGACCGCTAGCTTCGACTGCGGATCGGTTGTGCCAATACCTACGTTTTCGTCTGAGCGGATGGTTATGTTTTCGCTTGATCCGATACCCAGACTTAATCTTCCACTATTTGCTTCATTATAGATCAACTGACCTACTTGTGTGCTACCGTTGTTTTTGAATACGATACCTGAGTTTGCAATCGCTGAATAGTCATTATCCTCGTCGAAACTGATCGTTATCTGTGCTTCTCCGGTGTGCGCCGCCTCCAATGTAGACTGGGGATTGGGTGTACCGATGCCGACATTGCCTCCTGACGAAACCGTTAATCGCTCTGTGCCCTGCGTTTGGATTAGAAACCGTCCGTTTTGGGCGGCGGCAAAAACATTGCCTTCTCCTGTTACGGGGTCGACAAATTCGATGCCACTGAAGGAATCTGTCGACTCAACACGTAAGGCTACATCAAGTGCGTTCTTGATATGCAGAGGTTTACTCGGACTCTCTGTCCCGATACCTACATATCCAACATCCCCTCGAATCGCCAGCTTTGTATCGAGTGCCCCATCTTGAATCACGAACTTATCCGATGTCCCCGCATTGGCGACGATCCACTTCGTCCCGCCATCCCGCCGGAGCGTTAGATTGGAATAATTGCTACCCGAGCCATCTGCAATGAACCCTGCAGAGCCATTGGTACTATGCACACGAATCGAGGTCTGTCCCTCGTCGGCTACATCCAGCTTCACAGAGGGAGTCAATGTTCCAATCCCGACCTTGCCCGCAGAATAGTAAAGGTCATCATTGCTAGTCGTCCAAGCACTACCACCGGAAAAGGGTTGCCCATTAACCAGAAGGCTGTCGGCATTGATTATGCCCGCAACGTCGAGTGCATACCCTGGACTGGTTGTACCGATGCCTACATTTCCGCTAGTAGCTATGACAAGCCCATACTCACCTGCACTAGCATCATAGATTCCAAAGCCCCCCCCAGTAATATCGCCCGTGCTCCTATCATTTCTTAGTTCCCACGTCTCTCCGCCACTGCCTGTATCTTCCAAGATAATCCCCATTCTTGCAGCGTCAGACGTGAGCCGAAGAGGTGTACTATTTGCTGTATTGATATGAAGCGGACTACTTGGGCTTGTCGTGCCGATGCCGACATTGCCTCCCGTATCGACTGTTAACCGAACAGCACCTGTACCTGTGTCACGAATCTCAAAGTCTCCGGCACGGTCCCCAGCAATACCTGATCCAACCGCCTGTACTTGATATTCTTTGCCAGTATCATTGGCCAGGGAAAGCGCAGCCCCGCCACTAGAAGAGGTTGATTTAACAGAAATAATACGTCCGGATGTCCCTGTATCTGTTACGACAAGCTTCGACTGCGGGTCGGTTATGCCAATACCTACGTTTCCTCCATTAAAATACGAGTACCCATCTGTTGAAAGTTGTACGGTTGCGACATTGCTATTGCCTAGGCGTAAAATGGCATCATCTTGTGAATCAGAAAACACATTGAACATCTCATTCGCCCCCTGGAACCACACAAGTCCATTATTACCCGTAGCGTCTTGTGTATTGATGCGTATGCCTTCTCCCAGTCCAGTATTATTTGCTTGAAGCGCATAGGTCCCTCCTGTACCGGAACCAACAACATCTAACTTCGCACCTGGAGTCGGTGTGCCGATACCTACATCTCCATCTGAATCAATAGTCATTCGATCAAAACTACCATTTGTTTGGAATGTTAATGCATTTCCTGAAGCAGCACGTATCATTGATTTTCCTGTGTCCCAAGTCAAAATACCTTGTACACTTGAAGGCCCCCAACCAACAACACCATTTGCTTGGGCATAAAATTGATCATGACCACCTCTATGAAGACTGATCTTATCAGTTGATGAATCAGTTACTATGTTCAAAATACCCTCTGGTGTTGTTGTACCGATTCCTACATTGCCGCCGTTGTAAAAGACATCATCATTACTGGTCCCCCAAGCACCACCACCGGAAAAGGGTTGCCCGTTAACCAGAAGGCTGTCGGCATTGATTGTGCCCGCAACGTCGAGTGCATAGCCCGAACTTGGCGCAGCGATACCTACGGTACCTGAAGGCGATATCGTCAAGCGATTGGTGCCCTGCGTTTGTACGAGGAATTGCCCATTATATGCTGCGGTATATACATTGCCCGTACCCGTGACAGGATCCACATACTCGATACCGCTGAAGGCATCGGAGGACTCCACCCGGATGGGCGCATCGAAATCGTCTTTTACATGCAAGGGCTTTCCTGGAGCTACAATGCCAATACCCACGTTACTGCTGGTCACCACGTCCCCCTGCCCTGAACCATCGCCGCCTAGCACTAAGGTGTTGTCCGCCGATGTAGAGAACACATCAGGAGCAGCCATATTGCTATTGCTACGGCTTAGTACGAGACCGTAAAAGTTGGATCCGGCGTTCCCCCGTGCATTGATGGTTCCGTCAATATCCAATTCGCGTTGCGGATCGGTCACGCCAATCCCAAGACGTCCATCCACGATTACATCGTGCCGCGTTTCCCCCGTACCATTCGCGTTTGTCTTGAAGTGTGTTGCATGTTTTGCAAGTCCAGAACCAGGAATCGTACGTGGGTATACATCAAAGGTACCATTGTAGCCAGTGAGGGCCACGCCCGTTTGTAGCACTAGATCTCGATATACCTCTCCATCTCCTATACGCATATCCCCCTTGACAGCAAGCGTATATAGAGGTGCTGGCAAACCGATGCCTACACGCCCCTGATCGGTGATCACAAAGTCAGGAGAAGACCATGCCAAAACCTCGCTCGGATTGGTGTTAATATAGAACTTAGACGAAGTAACCGAGCCGTTGATGAGTTGACCGAAGATGCCAAGTCGTGCCCCAGGCTGGGAATTCATAGAGAGGGAGAGGTGACGGGCAAATCCCGTAGTCCCTGTATGTAAATGGTCGAAAACAGCGTAGGAGACATGATGAGGATCTGTAGCTGTTGCATCTGAGCCATCAAAGTAGGCTCCTTTCACCCAAAGCGGAGGAATGCTATTGCTTGCCGAGAGAATATCAAGGTTAGCACTAGGTGATGTAAGGCCTATGCCCACACGCCCGGAGCGATAGATGATGCCCGTCGACGTGGTATCCCCACTCCACTGTTGGGCGTACACAGCACAGGGCGCGACAACCAGTATCGCTAACAAAGAGGCCATCAGGCGAAGAGAGCGTAACATAGCAGCTTGGCTGATGAGTTCGAGGAATACCATGCGCCAAGTATGAGCCATGTGGCCTCGCCCAACATTAAGATTTCCTAAGCGGAGCATTAAATCCACATGAGCGAAGCATTAAATTCGTCTTAATGTTCAGCTCTACAGGCACCTTTCGCCTGTGCTCTCCCCTGCAAAAACGGCTAAAATGAGGGGCGTATAGACGTGCAGTCCCCGCTCTCTGCCCGAACATGAAGCATCTTTTAATGCAATTCTAATGGAGTACGGTACCATTTCTAATCCTTTGCTCATGTAGCGCCCGCGAAAAGCCCCCATCTTGCCTCCAAACGACAGCACGCCTGTACGGCTGCTAAACTTCACATGTGCGTTTGCGGCAAAATGATGGAAACACACGCAGAACCCGTAGAACCCCACGCAGAGGCCCTCACCTGGCTACCTATCGAGACGATCCGGCAGCATCGCGTAATCCCTCTTGCAGGATCCGATCAGACGCTCCGGATTGGCACGGCCCAACCACCTGGGGCTGCTCTGTTACGGGAGCTGGCCTTTTTATCAGGGAAAGGTGTCTCTTTTGAGACTATCGATGAACAAACCATCGATGCCTTCTTAGAGGCCCATGTCCCCGTTAGCTTATTTGCTGATGAGGAAGCGTTGTCAGAAGCCGCTGCTGGAGATGCTCAGCAAGAAAGCACACCGCCTGCGCGCCACCTCAACTTGGGCCGCGGATCTATTGTCCAGCAAGTGGACCATATCATTCAGCAAGCGATCCTTCGCCGAGCAAGCGATATTCATATTGAGCCGTATGAGGCCTACGTACGCGTGCGCTACCGCTTGGACGGTGTGCTACACACGGTAGATGAACTGTCGCTGCTCCAGCGCGATGCCCTGATTTCCCGTATCAAAATTATGGCATCGCTCGACATTGCCGAGAAGCGTCGGCCCCAAGACGGACGCATCCGTTTTGCCTACAACGAGCGTACAGTGGATCTCCGTGTCTCTTCGCTTGCAACCGAGTTTGGCGAAAAAATCGTCCTGCGTCTGCTCGACAAGAGCCACCTGAAATTGGAGCTAGAAGCGCTTGGCTTTGATGCCCAGAACCTTTCCCACGTCCGCGAAGCGATCCGGCAGCCATACGGCATGATCCTCGTCACCGGGCCTACGGGGAGCGGTAAAACAACGACGCTCTATGCCGCGCTTAACGAGTTGAACACGGACGGTGTTAACATCACCACCATCGAAGACCCTATTGAGTACAACCTCCCGGGCATCAACCAAACCCATGTCCGCAGCGATATAGGGTTCACGTTTGCGCGGGCGCTGCGTGCGTTTCTCCGCCAAGACCCAAACATCATCATGGTCGGCGAAATCCGCGACACCGAAACGGCGGGTATTGCGATCCGAGCAGCCCTCACGGGACACATGGTCCTCTCTACGATTCACACGAACGATGCCACAGGTACCCTATCGCGCCTGATCGACATGGGTATTGAACCGTTTCTGGTCGCGTCATCGGTTCGCCTCATACTGGCCCAACGCCTGGTACGCCGTATCTGCACGCACTGCAAAACGGAGCGTACGCCCATAGAAAGTCTGGCCCAGGACCTCAAAATTGAGTCTGACGCCATCCCATGGCTTCACGGTGCAGGCTGCCGCCATTGCAACGGAACAGGGTACCGTGGACGCGTGGCCTTGTTTGAAGTGCTCCCCATCTCGGAACGGTTGGCTGAAATGGTGGCTCGCCGAGTCAGTGTCTACGAACTGCGCAGGCAAGCACGGCAAGACGGTCTTTCTCCGCTACGCACGGTAGCCCTTGAGCAGGTACGCCAGGGCATCACAACACCAGAAGAGATCTTGCGAGAAACCAGCCATTGGAGCGCATAGCCCTCACTCACGCATTGACACACTTTACCTCATGTCTGCTAAGCAACTTTCACTTCCTTTACGTCCCAGCACCATGGATGCAAGCACGCTACGCGAAACCCTGAAGGCCTATACCGAAGCGTGTCTCTACGCGGCCGACGTGGGCCGCCGCTCCAATACGACGGGCAACGCGCGCATTCACCATTTGTGCTACCGTACGCTCCGAACCACCTACGGCTTGAGTGCAAACCTCGCCATTCGAGCGATTGCCCAAGCCGCTCGGGCACTCAAAAAAGGACGGCTTCCGTCACCGCCCCCCTACACCATAGAATACGATCCCCGCATCTTCAGCATCGATTGGTCGAGCCATACAGTTAGTCTATCCACGATACAAGGCCGATTACGCCCCCTCGCTTTTCAAGCTCAGACGGCACAAAGCGCCTGCTATGCTGCCGCAACACCTCGGCGCGCCGTGCTAGAATATGTGCCTCCTGACACCTTTATCCTTCATGTCGAATTTCAGGAAGCGGATGCTAGCTAACCCATCGGCTCACTTTTCCAGGGATACCCTCATGTACCTAATGGCTCCTGTTCGATATCGCTCCGCTTTTCTCATGCTCCGAGGACTCGTGCTTTGTTTGATCCTAATCCAGTCGATGCCGCTGGCAGCACAACCCCAATCGGAGCAAACCTCTGTGCAAGGCGAAGCAGACGACCCGGTGCTCCGCTTTATCAATGTTCGCGATCAAGACCTGCGTGACGTGTTGCGTGGCATCGGCGAAGACGCCAACCTGAACCTAGTCGTTGATAACCGCATCAACCAGAAAGTGACGGTCCGCTTGGCTGAAATTCCGGCCATGGAGGCCATCCAGTTTCTCTGTCGTCAGCATGGTCTGAACCTAGTCCGTTCCGGACGTATTTGGCGCATCGAAAAGCCCCCAGAGCCACCGCCTCAGCCACCGCCACCGCTCGCGATCACTGTCCAAGATAGCCTGCTCAGCTTCGATCTCAATGAAGCGGACTTAAGTCGCGTCGTCCGTACCCTCGTTGAAAAGACAGGTCTCAACGTGGTCGTTCGCCCAGGTGTCCGAGGGACGATCTCGGGCTTGCTCCGCCAAGTGCCCCTTCAGACGGGCTTAGAGACCATGATGACCAACAATGGCTTTTCTTTGCGCGAAAAGGATGGCATCCTCCATATCGACCGCCTTGGCATGGAGGTCTCTGAAAACGGTCAGCAAGGGCGACGCTTTTGGGTCCAAGTAGAAGATGGTCTCATCACGATTGATGTGGTTGATGCGCCGATCCATCGGGTGCTGCGCGAAATCAGCAATCAGATGGAGATCCAGCTCTTCACCTATGTTGCCCCTGAAGGGACGATCAGCGCCAAAGTAGGTGGTCTCACGCTAGAAGGAGCGCTTGGCTTCTTGCTCAAAAACACGGAAACAACGTTTCGAAAACAAGAAGACGTGTACCTCATTGGCAGCAAGGAAACGGATGGTTTTTCCTCGACCCGTCTCATTCGCCTAGACCACATTCGGTCCGCAACAGCGATTGAGCTATTGCCATCGGAATTGACCGAAAACGCTACCATTCAGGTCGTCAAAGAACACAATGGCCTGACCGTGACGGCTTCGCAGGATGTCATCGATCAAGTCGAACAGTTCGTCCTAGAGATCGATCACCCCACGCCACAAATCTTAATTGAAGCACTCGTCGTCGATTTTAATACCACGGACTTGTTCGATGTGGGCATTACGCTGGGTAAAGATGCCGGACGTGCAGCGGCTGCTACCGATGGGTTTTATTCCTTTGGCGATGGGGAAGGGAAAGCAGGAGGCATCAACCACCGAGGGGATAAACGCATTGCACAGAAATACCTGAATGCCTTGGGTTCTATCGTAGGACTCAACGGAACGAAGAATTTGGGTCGGCTACCCGAAGAGTTCTTTTTCGAAATCCATGCCCTGTCGCGAGAAGGTAAGGTAGAAATCTTATCGCGCCCGCAAATTGCGGCCTTAAATGGAATGCCGTCTAGCCTGAGCATCGGCACGACGCAGTACTTCATTCTTGACACCGACACACCCTATCCATCCACCAACCAAGTCTACGTCCAACAGACGCAACGCTTCGAAAAAATAGAAGCGAAAGTCGGACTAGAGGTAACGCCGTGGGTGAGTGCTTCGGGCGAGGTAACCGTTGAGATTCGCCCAGAGTTCAGCTCACCTGTGGGCGACTTCGATCCGGAGGTACCGCCAACCATCAACTCGCGTGTGTTGGATTCGACGGTTCGGCTACGAGATGGCGAAACCATTATTCTGGGCGGCCTCATCCAAGACCGTACGGAAGTCGTCATGAACAAGGTGCCCTTCCTCGGTAGCATCCCGCTAGTAGGGCGACTGTTTCGCAATCAGTCGGACAATTCGTCCAAGTCCGAACTCATCATCTTCCTGACGCCGCACGTCTTTTACGGCAACGGCGAAGACAATCAGAAGTGGCTTGACCTGACCGATCAACTCAACCTGAATGTCCCTAGCGATACCACAGGCCTCGGCTTCACCCGCTGGAAACGATAAGCATGCATTTTCCCTTCTTACATAAGCAGGTCGCTGGCCTCTACCTAGATGGCACGCAACTCACGTGGGCGGAAGTCACGACGTTCCGCAACCGGGTGGAGCACATCGACATCGTCCACTATGAGACAGGAGACCAGCATCTTGCAGAAGCACTCGCCGTGCTTCGCTCCCGCCTATCAGGGCCTCTTCCTGCGGTTTGTACCCACGTCAAACCCGAACACGTTCGCCACGTGTTGTGCCAAGGTCCAGCCTTGGACGACGCGCACCTCTTCGAAGAATGGCTTCGTGCGCAAACCTATCGGCAGCTTCCACAGAGTGCCGAAACCGATGATTTTTTGATTCGGCATCGGGTGTTGGAGGCCGAAGAAGAAAATACGCGCGTCCTCCTCACGCTTGTCCGGCGCGAAGTGGTCGATGAACACTTGCGTACCCTAACCGAGGCTGGCTTTGAGGTGGCTAGCATCGGCAGCATAGAAGCCGAACTAGAAGCCTTATTGTTGCTTCAGCCTGGTTTTGGGGATGGCCTGACAGCGGTACTCCTCACGCGCCGTGATGAAGCAACGGTACTGCGCTATCGCGATGGTCGTCTAACAGGCTTGCATCCCTTTGCTTTCGATCCGTCTGAAGAAGCCTGGCCCTCATTGCTACGCCAACTTAAAACCCATCTTGCGCCCAGCGAGATGGGAAGCACCATCAATCGACTACTCGTTCTGGGGCTAGCAGCGGAACCCCTGGCTGAGCTGGCGAAAACCCACCAACTCATTGACGGCCCCGTTCATGCCCTTCAACCAACGGATCTCGTACCGGGTTCTGGGACGCACAACAAGGACTTACCTGCTGTTGCGCTCCCGCTCCCCTTGTTGGCAGGAGCATTCAGTACCCTCAATTTCCTCAGCCCCGAGGTAGCTCTCCCCGCCCAACAGGCACAAGAAAAACGCGACGCCCAGCGCGTGCTGGTGGCGACGGGTGCCTTCGCTTTGGTCTTGGTGGTCCTCTTACTCGGCTTATCGGCCTACTTGTCGTCCGCCTATGCGACTACCGAAGAAGAACTTTTGCGCCTCGCCGATCAGGTGGCCGAAGTGGAGCAGGCACGAACGGCGCTCGCCTATTTGGAAGAGGAGGTAACCCAGGCTGAGCATCTCGTGATTGAGCGAACCCAGTTAGCTCGCGTGCTCCACTGGGTGGGCCAAGCCGTGCCCGACTATCTGTGGCTTGATGAACTCGCCGTCCAACCTAGTCCCGAAGGCGGCCCTCACCTCATCCTTATTGGCACTGCATTTGGCGAGACAGAGGTCGCTACCTACCTGGACACCTTGGAACAAGCCTCCCACGTCCGCAACGCCCGGCTCGTCTATGCCGAGACGCAAGAGCGTAGCGTCCTCTACCGCCACGAACTCCACCGCCCGCGTCCGCTAACCCATTTCGAGATCCGCCTGGATTTAGCCCCGCGACTCCTCTCAACTGCCTCAGAACACTGACATGGAAAATCTCAGTCACTGGTATACACAGCATCGCTGGCTCGCCTTAACGAGCGTCCTTGTCGGGCTGGTCATCTATGGCCTGTTGACCGAAGGCGTTCCCCGCAGCCGTGCCTTTTATGGGCTGTTCCAGGAGATGCAAACCCAACGCGAGCGCATTGCGTCGGTCGACACGTGGCAAGCCGAGAAGCTGCAGATTCAGCAACGCCGCACCTTCTTGGAGAAACGCTTCGCAGACCTCTATGTGAACCTCCCTAAAAGCGATCAGATGTCGATCATCTTGCAGGTGCTGCATCAGAGTGCGCAGGAAGCAGGCATCACGCTTCAGCACGTCCGTCCTGCCGAACGAATCGCCTACACAAGTTACGACGAATTACCCTTCGAGGTCGACTGCGAAGGCTCGTTCCACGGCATTGGTCTCTTCGCCAACACCATCGAGCAGTCGCGCTATCTAATGAAAGTACACCGCCTACGTTTGACACGCGACCTGGAAGATGTGGAGCTACTTGAAGGCTCGCTAACCCTGAGCGTCATCATCCTCAAAGAACAGACAGGAGCAAGCTAATGGATACGGTGACACGCAAGAAATTACTAATGGCTTCGCTGGTCGTGTTGCTATGCGTGATCTGGGGACGCTTCTTTTTCCAGCTCAGCCGTGGCGTGAGTGACGAGGCTCCCGAGTTGTTTACGGCACCCGCAAGCGAGACGCCACCTCGCACAGCACCGCAACGCTCCGTACCAACGGTCTCTGCCTTCGCCTACCAGGTGACCTTCCGCGACCCTTTTGCCCCTCAAGGCAACCTGTTGATTTATGAGCAAGAGGTTGTCGTTCAAGCGCCTGCGCAGGAAGCCCCTCCTCCTCCAAAGGCCCCGACCCCTCCGCCGTTAGTACTCAAAGGCATCTTCGACGAAACAGCCATGCTCGCAACGCCCAGCGGCACGCTGGTCTTTGCCAAGGCAGGCCAAACCATTCACGCCGTTACCCTACTGCGCATTACCTCAACCGAGGTTGAGACGCGCTATGAAGGGCACACCTTTACGCTAAAACTTCAGTCCTAACTCTTTTTCTCTCATCAACCCTAGCTAGACCCATGAAACGTTTGTCATTTGCCTCCCTCCGCCGCTGGTTTCAAGAAGAAGACGGCTTCTCCATGACCGAGTTGATGGTCGTCATGGTCATTATTGGTATCCTCGCCTTACTGGCGTTGCCGCGCTTTATGAATGTGACATCGCAAGCCAAGATGGCCGAGGCCAAAATGGCGTTGCGCCAAGTTCATACGCTGCAATCCGCCTACTTCTACGAGCACGCCCGCTATGCAAAGGACATCACAGAATTGGGGTACGAACCAGCTTTGTTACCAGCACAAGGCGGTACAGCCCGCTACGAAATTGTTGTAACTGGCAACGGTAACACATATACGGCCACAGCCGAGGCCCAAGAAGACTTCGATGGCGACGGTACCACGAACCTATGGACCGTTGACCATACGGGAGCAATCACTGAAACTAGAGCCGACTGACCCTCTCGCTCAACTTTCAACCTGACAGGCACCCTAAGCTCAAGCAGAGCTGTGTCTGTCAGGTTGAGCAGCTTCATCGCCCTTCTGTATTCATCGTCCTCGCACCCTGTCTCATGAAACGCTTCTTCGTCCTTGCGCTGCTGCTCGCAGTCCCTGTTCCTTCCTTGCACGCTCAACAATGGAGTGGCGATACTACATCTACGGGCCTAATCTATCGTTCGGGCAGCGTCGGCATTGGCTTTACCAACCCAAGCGTACCTCTCGATGTTAACGGATCCATACGGGCATCGGGTGGCGTTAATGTCCATATTGATCGCCCGTATCAAAGCGAATGGATTACCGCCTACCCCATTGGCCTTTCCTCGACAGGTTCTGAAAGGGAAGGCGAGTGGGACTGGTTCTACGATGCGTCAACCGTTTTCACCATTCGCCACCCCTCCTCTCACCAGCGCTCGGCGCAGATGCTCCTCACGTATCATGACCGCTTCTTTATCAGAAAGCCTAACTACGATGGCTCATGGCGCGATTGGGTGCAAGTACTTACGGCTGATAACCAAGGGCGTGTAGGCATCGGTACTTTTTCTCCGCAAGCCAAATTGGATATTGAATCTAGTGGACAAACGACCCTACGCGTTGCAGGGAATGGGGGAGCTTCAAGCTGGCGCGCTCGCCTCTTATTGGACCGCATAGATGATTATCGGGGTGCGGGCATGTGGATTACCGCAAGCGCTGGAGTTGAAAACGACTGGTATGCTGGCGTCCCCTATACGGGTAACGGATTCACCATTGGGTATGGTACTACCGAGCCTGAATACCGCGAACAATCCAAACTTTTCATCGCATCAAATGGCAATGTCGGGATTGGTACTACGACACCATCCGATAAGCTTACCCTCGTTTCGTCTTCTGGTGCTACGTTTGGGGTAGATGGAGACGTAAATGGTAATGTTTACCTAAGGGGATCCGGAGAATTTCGATTGCGACCAGATGGATCGACCGTAAACAAAATCATGCTTTCTGCGGACGAGTCTTATTTCAATGGAGGAAATGTCGGCATTGGCACTACCGACCCTCCATCCAAGCTAGCGGTTAACGGCACGATCACATCGAAGGAAATCATTGTCACCGAGGCAACGGAGACGTGGCCTGACTATGTCTTTGACGACAATTATCCCCTGCGTTCGCTCCATGAGGTGCAGTCCTTTATTGAGCAGCATGGGCATTTGCCGGAAGTGCCCTCAGCAGGGGACGTGGAAGCGAACGGTGTGGCTGTAGGGGCGATGCAGGCGACGCTGCTGCAAAAGATTGAGGAACTGACGCTCTATTTGCTTGAACAAGATCAAGCCTTCCAACACCAACATGCTCTTAATCAGGCTCAGATGCAGCAATTACAGCTTCTCAAGCAAGAAAACGCAGCTTTAGGACGGCGATTGGCAGCCCTTGAATCGGCCTCAAACTGAACAGTGTTACTCGCCCGCAGAACATGCCTCATCCGCATCAGTTTTGGCAGTCACAATTACAACGCGATGGCCCTAGGATCCATAAAGAGCCGGAACGGTGCCCAGCACTCATAACCTCTATCCGCCTGCCTGCCTAATCAACGCTCCATAGATCCCCGCTCTTATGCCTTGCTCTCGAAAAAGGCCCCGTGGTATCATTGACTGATTCACCTAATCGTCAATGACTCATGCGTTTATCAACGGGCCGTCTTGTCCTGGTAGTGGGCATCTGTATCCTCAGTTGTGATAGCGCCCCTGTGTCCCAGCAGCCCCACGACGTACTGTTGGGGACCTGGGTCCTAGTCCGCGTTGTCGAAGTGGCTCCAACGGGCAAGATTACGCGCACGGCAGACTTTAAACGCAAGGTAGGAGAGGTAAAGGTCAAGTTCGAGGTTGTCTTGAGCAATGCAGGAGGCAACTATACGGTAGAGATTGATGCGGAGGATCGCCAAATTAAGGGCGTGTACAAGCCCGCAACGTTTCAGGGGAAACCTAGGGAAATCCATATGAGCGGCTCTGGTGGACAAGAACCTTATCTCAACTCGGGATGGGATTTCATTGATCACGATCACCTTGTGATGACCCTGAGAATAAGCCCTACAAATCCATCTTTTGCTCCATCATTGGAAGACTGGGCGGATATACACTATGACTACAATCATAGGCTTGAGTGGGGTTTGCTGCGGGAGTAAATCCGCTAGCAAAGGTGACCCTTTGCTCTGTCCTTGTCATGCCCATTGACCTGCGACAGGTGGTACGCCTCAAGAAACCCGTTCTCCGTGTACGCCACGAACTCCAGAAAATCGGCGAGCCTAATCTGCACTGTGTGCTGAACCCGCTTGTTGCACGCATGTAGTGAGGAGCAGGTCAGCTTCAGGTTCGTATTCGAGGCCCTGCACGAGCAGGTCACACAGAACCCTGAGACCTACCAACCAGTCGCTCACATGAGCACGCGACAGACCAATGGCAACGTCCTGATCTGGGTGCGCGATAATGGCCCTGGCATCTCGTCTGATCTCAAGGAAAAAATCCTTGAGCCGTTTTTCACGACGAACCAATAGGCCAAGGGACGGGCCTGAGCTACGACATTGTGACACACGGACATGGAGGCCAATTGACAGTGAAGAGTGAAGAAGGCCAAGGCGCAGCGTTCATCATCACGCTGCCTGTGAATCAGCCGCAGGCCGCTACTTCAGACTTCTAGGAACCGTGGATTTCGTAAGTGCTCGAATAGGCCGTCGGCTAGCTTGAGATTGAGCGAGTGTCAAGCTAGGTTGTTGAAGCATCATCACATCTACCCTAAACGACAACACTTCCGTTATCGGCCAAATGAGATTGCAACACCTTATGTACTTTCTGTTGATGGTTCTTTTTTCTGGCTGCGCCAGCATACGACCCACCCAGCTTCCTGCCCCCCTCTCAGCTTCAGGATTTGACTCGCTCGTCGGCCCAGGAAAAGTAGAGATCACATTACGAGATGGGCAATCCTACACCGTAAGTGACCTCTCGATCAAGCCGGACACGACCTCGTACGACCGCCTCCGCTATTTCCAAAAAAAGCGAGAAACCATTCCTACGCGTAAGATCCGGTATGTAACGATGGACGCCTTGCACCTGCAAGACCCTAATCCTCACCGAGGCGCCTTAATAGGAGCCAGCATTGGGGCATCCATCGGAACTTTTTTTCTACTGAGTGCACGAGCACAAGAATGCAGATCGGATGCCTGCATAGCAGAGGCGCTTATGGTTAAATACTCCATGATATCGATCCCCGTACTCGGTGGACTAGGTGCAATCCTAGGGGGCTTTAGTGCAAGCGGAAAGAAGAAGAGTAGGTACTATCTGGTGCTTGATGACGCAACAAGCAGCCTGTACTATGAAGTGCATCGATGAACAGGTCTGAGAGAGCTTCTACTCCGCGATGAGACGCTACATTACTCGGACATCATCACGGCAGTACGACAAGACGGTGTACATACTGGAACTGGTGCTACGCCTCGCTACCTGTGCGAACATGGCAACGCTGATCCCATGTTGACCAAGCATTTTCAGGTTTGTTCAGGCAGGATTCAGATGCGGATCAAGTAGGTGGCTGCGGGTGAAGCGACATTGCTAGCTCTCGTATCTAGCCTGTCAATCGCAGCTCCTATGAAACCGTCGATTCTGCTCTCCTTCGTTGTCTTGCTCATGGTCGAGGTAGCTACAGCGCAAGCGTATATGCTACGCACCTTTTATGAGGCGTTCAAAGATTTTGCTTCCGCCGATGCCTCCCATCCTTGGGACCAGAGACACGCAAACGCCCCTGAAGCGGTAGAGCAGTTTGGTCAGCTTGCAGGGCTGTGGCTCGTGGAGAATGTGAGCATGAACCGCCAAGGGGTTTGGAGTGCGCCAGATACTGCGTATTGGGCATTCAAATACATCCTGGATGGCTACGGCGTACAAGACCTGTATTTCATCAAACGAGCGGGCGTCTCTGGGGGTTTAACGCAGATCCGTGTGTACTACCCCGAGCACGACCAATGGGCAATCAAATATGTGTCCTACAACGGCGATGGCATCACCCAGGATGGCGAATTTGTGGCCCATGAAGAAAACGGGGCCATGGTGATGAACGAGTTAGAGCAACGGGAGGGTGCGAATCGGATTACGTTCTTCGATATGAAGCCTGACGCCTTCCAATGGAAAACGGAATACTACATCGAACAGGCGGACCGCTGGATAGAAGTCAGCAGAATCTCAGCGACACGCATGGCCCTGGAAGACGTTGCCGCTATCGACTGAACATATCGCGGACACGATGCCCTGCATGTAGGCTTCAGGGCAGACGGAGACTAACCACATCCGATGTCGTGCCTGTGCGTACCGCCACAAGCACTGCTGTTCCCTCGCGATTCACGCCGAGGCTGAGGCTGCCTTGCGGGACATGCAGAGAGCCAAGCGGAACACGCTCTTGTAGCTGTCCCTCCAGATCAAGTCTGTCTAGACTGACGCCACCAAGCGCATCGCGGCCCAGGACGACGATACCGGACGCGGTGAGCGCCCAACTGGCCCAATCGAAGGCGTATGGAAAATCGTGTAGCCGCACGGGCGGCAGGGCGCTGCCTAGCTTCCAGCGAAACAACCCGTCCTGTCCTTGCAACGTCACCAAAACCTCGCCGTTGGGCTGCTCGACGGCGACATGTCCACCTGCTAAACCCAGCGCATACGGTTCGGCTCCGTCAAGGGGCACGCGCCAGAGATCCCACGTCCCGTCTCGCTCGGCTCCCACCAGGAGCGCCTGCCCATCGTGCGTGAAGCTCGGCGCAGCCAGTGGCGGGATTGCTTCCCAAACGGCATGCAGGTTGGTGCCGTCGGCAGCCATGAGGTACAGCGTGGCCCGGTTTGCCGTGGTATGAACAAAGGCAAGCGCTTCACTGGTCGCTGCCCACGTAGCCCCACGGACATGGCCTCTACCAAACGAGGTCAGTCGCGTCGGGTTCGTGCCATCGGCCCGTGCCCTCCACAGTTCGGCAAAACCACTGCGGGACGAGACGAATGCGATATGCGCCCCATCGGGGCTGTACTGTCCGCCGTGGTCGAAATGGGTAGAGGAGACGAGGGAGCGCGGTTCTCGACTGCCATCCATTACCACTTCCCAGAGGTCGACGGTGGCCTGCCATGCTTCAAAGACCAGATGGCCTTGCGCACTCGACACATTGCGAAACAGACGGGTCTCGGGCACATGCAGCGGGGTAGGCGACGTACCATCAAGTGGAATACGCCAAACCCCTGACGGCTCCCCCGGCGCACGACGGCCCGTCGCGATCAGGTTAGATTCATCTTCCCAAGCTAACCCCAAAACCTCCCAGGTATCGGCCGTAACAGCTTCGAGGTGCTCCCCATGTAGCAGCATCACCTGACCTTCCACGGGACGGAGGCCCGTACTGTGGTCGGCTAGCTTCTGCCCTCGTACAAAAGCAAGGCGCTCGCCATCGGGGTGCCACGCCGGAAGGCGGTCGCCAAACAGTGGGGCTGGCGGCTCGGTGTGTGTTGTGAGCGTTTGGGTGGCGAGATCCAACGTGACGAGAGCAGAGGGCGCGTCAGGAGCACGCAGGGCAAAGGTCAGTTGATCGCCTGCGGGATGCCACGACAAGCCACATAGCTCACAGTCGGTGCATGGCAGGGTTAACCAAGCGCGCTCACTGCCTCCTTCGAGCGGAACCGTATGCACTGTCACGTCCTGATCCACATAGCGTGCAAAAGCGATGGTGTTTCCGTCAGGACTCCATGCGGGATGGGCCTCATAGCCCGGCTGGTCCGTCAGCTGGATAGGCGTAGCACCATCAAGCCCCTGGACGAAGATCTCAGCCTCGGAAATGCTCGACGCACGCACAAAGGCCACGAGTGCGCCATCGGGGGCGAGGGCTGGCTCGCTTTCCAGCGCGGGATCGCTGGTGACAGGCCAGGTACGCAACGCAACGGGCATCTGCTCAGGTCCAAGATGTCCTTTGGTGAGCCATGCTCCGGCGCTCAGGACCAACAGGATACCCAGCCCGACTCCCAGCAGCGTCGACACCTTCCAAAAAGTTGACACACGTACGGCAGCGGGAGCTGTGTCGACCTCTAGTGCTGGCCGAGCGGCAGCATGATGTGCGGCTTGACCATCACCACGAGGCTCCCGAGGATGAACAGGGGCAATCAGCCGATACCCACTTTGACGCACCGTGACAATGTAATCAGGATTGCGGGCATCGTCGCCGAGGGCTTGGCGCAGGTCGGCAATGGTGCGAAAGAGAGAGTCTTCAGAAACGAGGGTATCGGGCCAGATGGCCTCGAACAAATCCTGCCGTTCTACGAGCGCCCCGGACGCTTCCACCAATCGCATCAAGGCTCGGAGCGTTCGTTCCGTGAGCCGAACCTCTACACGATCGCGGACGAGCCGATACCGTTGCGGCTGAACCAGCCAGTCTCCTAGTACAAAGTCTTCGCGCATACGCCTGATTTCCTGAAGTAAGTCGCTACACACCACCACGGCGGGTGGGATGTACGCACAGATGCTCTAGCTCAAAACTATGTCTAGCTATCCATTGTGAGCATTGAGATCAGCTTCAGATGCGGTTCAGATAGGCTGAGGACCTCAGATTTGGCGCAGATAGGACAAAATTACATCGTTCGCTCTATCCAGCATTTTCAGGTTCGCTCAGCCAGGATTCAGATGCGAATCAAGTAGGTGGCTGTGGTTCGTGCGAGATTGAGCGCTTTCGCATCCAGCCTTTTAATCTCAATGCCTTTCCTATGCTGTTCTGCGCTCGCCTTTTCTGCCAATTAGCCGTCCTCTTTATCCTGTTGATTGTGCTGCCAGTCCGTGCTCGGCCCTTCACACTCGTCACCATCGACTCTACCCCGCCCCCTACCGCTAACATCATGTGGGTCGACTTTGACAAGGACGGGGATCATGACCTCATCGTGACCACCATCTTCTTCGCGCCGACGGGCATTGAAACCCGTATGTACCGCAATGAGGGTGGCGCTTTCGCGCGCGTCACAGACACATCGTTCACGGATAAAATTCTCCAGGCCAACTCCTCCACGGCCGCCGACTATGATAACGATGGCGACGACGACCTCTTCCTCGGCAAATCCAACTTTCTTCAGGAGAAGGCCTGGTGTAGGCTTAGAAGTTCACACCTTTCATACGCGTTTTTGGCTGTCTACCTAGAGAACATGCATCAGGCGTCTTGGGTACTTTTCAGCCAGCATAAGACTTCAAAAACACCCACCGAAATACATTGCGACCCACAAAGATCTTTCAGATCTTGGATTCGGTGATTCTATGGCTATAGAATCTCTCCAAAAGACGCGAACAAACATCATGTATATTGGAAAAAAGTACGAGATCCTCTTCTACAAGAGCTTGACCGCAGTAACTCGTCTTATGCCTTCTCTCCATATCGCAAGTCCACATCACTCCACTTAACAAGTTGCTCCACTGGAGTGATGAGCCGCTCTACAGTTCAGTTTCTTCGCTTCTTCAATGGTTAACAAGTTATGTCGTTGTGAGCCTTAGTCATATGATGTTTTTGACCAGGACAAACCACGGGCTAAGAGCGACGCGAATTCCCACTAGACTGACAGAAGCCGGAGAATAAAATGACCCATAAACGTATTTGGATTTCTTGGCCGACTGCGAGTGTACCTGCACTCGGTCTCGTTTTGCTGCTGACAGCTTCTGGCTACAGCGCCTTGGCACCCAACATCGCGGAGACCGCATGCATCGCCACTCCGCATGAGTATAGGCAAGCCTGGGACCACTATCAGGCTGACTGCGTGTCTCCCAGGCTCTTTGGGACCATCCACCCCAGCAGCCAGGACAGCCTCTACCCCAAGGGATTCTGGTATGCCTGGGCCGGAGCACATAATAACCTGGAACTGTTCCTACAGTTGAACAAGACCTATGGCGATTCAACGACGGCAAGCTATAATCCGAACAAAGTACGTGCGGGCATCTTGACGATCATGGGCTTCGCTTCCATTGACATGAATGCATATAACTTGGCCGTCTATGTGCTTTCTGAAGACGAGGAGGTTCTGGTTCCCACCTTCGAGACGTGGTTCGGCCTGTTAGAGCGTGAGTTAGGATTGACCTACCCCCTCTCGGCACAGAAAGATCTCATATTGGCCTATTCTTGGCTCAGCCCAGCTCGGAACGTCGTTAATGTCTATTCGGAACTTAGCGGCTGCTCGTACGCTGACCTGATCGCGGATGAAGCAGGTCCTGGTCCTTACAAAAGCTGTAACCATTGGTACAATGCCGCCATTGAGCAAGCTGTGTGCAGCCCGTACGTCAGCGGCTGTGAGTCGCGCACGTGTTTCGAAAACTTCTTCGAGCACTACGAGGGTCCTCGGAACGCCGCCGCCATCCGAGGAGCACTCGCGCAATGCCAGGATGTCAGCCAATGGAATACCGGTATGGGAATCGGCTTCAGCACGTTACCCAATCCGTTCGTCTGCAAACCAGCCAATGAACAGCTTACGGCTGAGCACTACACAGGCCGCGAGGTCATCCTCCGCAACCGTCCGCTAAGCCAGCTTGACCACGTCGACCTCCCACTCGCCTACCATCCAGACGTTGACCAAGACTTCCTCGTGGACGGTTACTGCCACTAATCCTGCAGATTGCCACCCATTCTACTAGAAAGAGAACCTCCCACCTCCTTGGCAAGGGCGAAGTGCTCTGTGACAGCAAACCTCTTCCTTCCTCTTGGCAGCCTGGACGCTGTTGACTCGTGGCTCCGTGAACGCCGACACTTTGTGCCACCCGCAATGCACACCTTTTACCTATTATGGATCGTGATAGACAACGATACCATTCTTGCGGATGACGACGCCTTGGGATGAGAGACCTGCGATCACGTTGACTTCGTAGACATCAAGGTGATCCCCTGTTTTGACGTTGAACGAGTGGACCGTCATGTAGAGAAAGCTGCGTTTCTCGGAGACGAGTTGCCCGTCGTAGTGAATGGTTTCTTTGCCCGTAACAGAGCTGGAGTCTACGACGATTTCGGCTCCATCGACGGTCGTGCGAAAAGTGGGCATGAGGCAACAGGGGTTGAGTCCACAGGATTGGTGCAGATGAATCGCGCTGTAGACCAATCGGTTCCGAGACCACACGCCGTTTTGTGGAGAAGCGTGAAGGTTTAGCAGAGCGACAGCTGAGCACAGGCTACCGTTGAACCTGGAGCAATCCCTGCACGTTGAAGTTGATTCGTTTTTTTGGATCACCAATCTTAGCGTGTACCAGTCGTGGATACCAAAGCGAACGCTCCCGCGTCAGATGCTCCGGCCAAATCCAACTTTATCCGCTCCATCGTAGAGGAGGATCTCAAAACAGGGGCAACGGAGGGCCGCGTCGTCACTCGTTTTCCGCCTGAACCCAACGGGTATTTGCACATCGGGCATGCCCAATCCATCTGGCTCAACTTTGGGATAGCGAACGACTACCAAGGCGTCTGTCACCTGCGCTTCGACGACACTAATCCCGAGACGGAAGACCCCGAATTCGTGGCAGCGATTAAACGTGATGTGCAGTGGCTGGGCTTCGACTGGGACGATAAGCTCTTCTTTGCGTCGGATTACTTCGAGCGACTGTACCAGATGGCCATTCGTCTCATCAAAGACGGCAAGGCCTATGTCGATAGCCTCACGGATGAAGAGATCCGGGAGTACCGAGGCACGGTCACCGAGCCGGGCCGCCCCAGCCCCTACCGCGACCGCTCTGTTGAAGAAAATCTCGACCTCTTTGCGCGTATGCGGGCAGGCGAATTCCCTGACGGTGCTCATGTGCTGCGGGCCAAAATCGACATGACCTCGCCCAACATGCTGATGCGCGATCCGGTCCTGTATCGCATCAAACACGCGCACCACTACCGCACCAAAGATGCGTGGCCCATCTATCCGCTCTATGACTTTGCGCACCCGCTCTCGGATGCCATCGAGAACATTACACACTCCATCTGCACGCTAGAGTTTGAAGTCCATCGTCCGCTCTACGATTGGCTCGTGGAAAACCTGTTTTCGGCTCCGCGTCCACACCAGTACGAGTTTGCGCGTCTGAACCCCGACTACATGATTACCAGCAAGCGCAAGCTGCGGGTGCTGGTGGAAGAAGGCTATGTGAGCGGCTGGGACGACCCCCGCATGCCGACGATTTCCGGCCTCCGGCGGCGCGGCGTCACGCCCGAAGCCATCCGAGCGTTTGCCAATATGGCGGGCGTCTCGAAGGTCAACAGCAACACCGACATCAGCCTCCTCGAATACGCGATCCGCGACGACCTCAACTACCGAGCACCCCGTGTCATGGCGGTGCTCGACCCGCTCAAGGTAGTGCTCACCAACTATCCTGAAGGCGAGACCGAACAACTCGACGCATCCTACTGGCCTCGCGACATCCCAAATGAAGGCACCCGCGCCGTCCCTTTCAGCCGTGTCTTGTACATTGAGCGTAGCGATTTCCGCGAAGATCCGCCCAAACGGTTTCATCGCCTCTCGCCGGGCAACGAAGTCCGTCTTCGGTATGGCTACATCATCCGGTGCGAAAGCGTTGTTAAAGACCCGGAAACGGGTGAGATCATCGAAGTCCACTGCACCTACGACGCGGAAACAAAAAGCGGCGGAGCCAACGCCGACCGTAAGGTGAAAGGTACCATCCACTGGGTGTCGGCTGAACATGCACAGCCCATTGAAGCACGGCTGTACGACCGCCTGTTCACAGTCGCTGACCCAGCCAGAGTAGACGAGGGCGAGACGTTCTTGGACCACCTCAATCCCGACTCGCTGCGTGTGGTCCACGGCTTCGTCGAACCGAGTGTAGCCAACGACCCCCTAGGCACCCGCTACCAGTTCGAGCGGCAGGGCTATTTCATCGCCGACAGCGAAGAGGCCACCCCCGAGCACCTCGTCTTCAACCGTATCGTGTCGCTACGCGATACGTGGGCCAAACTCCAGAACGGCAAAGCCGCCTCCAAGAAAACGACAGCCAAGAAGACGTCCTCGCAAACGACCAAGCCTCGCAGCGCGTCAACCACGCCCTCGAAGCCAGCGGCGGCTCCGGTGCTCTCGCCGGAACAAACCGCACGGCAAGCCCGCTATGTTGAGGAACTGGGACTGCCGAAGAAACAGGCCTATGTCTTGGCCAGCGACGACGCGGTGAGCCACTACTTCGAAGCTGTGGTGGCACTGCATGACAACCCCAGCAGCGTTGCCAACTGGGTAACCAACGAAGTGCTCCGCATCGCCAAAGATACGCCTCTGACTGACCTGCCCTTTACCGCCGAAGCGCTCGGCAAGCTCATTGCGCTCGTGGATGAAGGCGCTGTCGCCTCCAATATCGCCAAGCAAGTGTTCGCGGTGATGGAGACGGAAGGCGGCGATCCCGAAACGATCATTGCCGAGCGGGGCCTCAAGCAAGTAGCCGACACCGATCTTCTAGAAGGCATCGTGCGCGATGTGGTGGCCGCCAACCCAGGCAAAGTAGCGGCCTACCAGAGCGGCAAAACGGGTTTGATCGGCTTCTTCATGGGACAAGTGATGCAGGCCACCCAAGGCAAAGCCAACCCGCAGATGGTGCGCGAACTGCTTCAACAAGCACTGGCCAAAAACTAGAGCACAACCCTTTCCCGTGCGACCTCGGCATCATACGGTGTTCAACTCGGGCACTACGCTCTCAGCAATAGCGATGTCAATACCCAGGTGCTGCAGATCACGCAGGAAACGCTCAGGATCGACAACGGCAGCTTGCGTATGCAAGCCTGTAGGCAACGTGCCCTCCAAGTAGGCCATGAGGCATGAAGCGACGGGCGCTGCTGTCATCACATAGGCGTCCTTGTGCCGAAGCCACGTCGTGCGCTCGACGGGATGCCCGTGATCCAACCCTAGCGCTTCGAGCTTGAGAACGACGCCGTACGGCGGCTTGCTGAAATGATGCAAGCTCCAATCTAGCAGATGCGACATCGGCTCGGCGGCTTTATCGCCAAACAGCTTGAACGCCACCATAGCCGTAGGCATGACCACGTAGTCCGTGACTGGATCGAAGCCCGCGACGTAGAACCCGATTTCCTTCAACGTCGGAATGACATCCGGCAACGTACGCAGCTCTTCCAAGAACATGGGCACACAGTCGAATGCCCCAAAGGGCACCCCGAAGTCAAACTCGGGCAGGTTGTGGAGCTTCCTCCGTGTCCACTGCCCATGTTGCCAAATCGACGGGTTATGGTCACGCAACTCCTCAATAAACTCGGTCTGGGTTGCTTCGGAAACCTGAATATCATTCCAGTTCGTGCGTATCAGTGACGCCACGTTAGCGACTTCGAGGTGTTCCAAATGCAGGGCAGCCTCGCGAATCAGCGCAGCCGGGACGCCGGGATGAAAGCCACCGTCGGTGATGAAGGTGCGGCCTTGTGCCTCCATCTGAGATCGCCGCGCCTTCAGGGCATCATGCTTGGCATGCGATGAGAGTTGGATATCCAGGTAATCAATATTGGCGGCCAGGGCAGCATCCAGGACGGTTTCCACGTAGGCCATCGTGCTAGCCGCCACGACGACCATATCGACTTCTGCAAACGCTTCATGGAGCGCCTCTCCATCAGCGGCATCTAAGCGACGGGCACAGACCCGATCTGCCGAATACTGGAGTTTGCACGTATGCGCCAGCGCATGAGCGCGCAGATCGCTCCGCCCGGCAATGACCAGCGACGCATTCGTCTCGCGGAGTAACATGTCGGCGAGGCAACGCCCGGTGTTGCCATACCCACCTAGCAAGAGTAAACGTTTCGGCGTAGCCATGAGACACCTCCGCAACTAGCTTTACAAAGAAACACGGAGACAATCTAACGGAAGTGGCACAGCACAACCTACAGGAAAAGCCAAGCAACCGTGTGGGTAAAACCCCGACTATTAGGGGCACATGACAAGATGCACATCGTTCATTATCCAATGTCATTGCGAGGAGCGTAGCGACGTGGCAATCTCTCGGTAGCAGCACAGTGGTGGAGCGGATGAGATGGCCGCGCTCCCTTTGGGTGCTCGCCATGACAGCCTTCCTGTACAACGTTCTCTCCTAATCATCCACACGTTGCTACGGCTGTTCCAGTTCGACATCCTGGCACGTAGACGGCGCAAGCTGCGGGTGGCACAAGGCGACACGTCCGTTGGGCAAGCGTACCTGATACTCCCCCGCGAATGCAGGATTGGGTTGGTAGTAGTCGGTGCTGATGATGTGAGCACCACTGGCGAATGCCGCTTCTCGGCGCGTGGTGTCGTTGCGCCGTGCTTCGAGCGTGCCTGCGTCGGCGCGGGTGCGGATGATAAACCCTGATTGCACCAGCCGACGGATCTCGGCTCCTTGCCCTATCGGATCATTCAGGACCATGATGGCAGCGGCAGGCGAATCTTCAGGAGCCGCTACAAACATCGCACGCCCCTCCAACGCGGGATGCTCTTTGAGATAGGTGGCTTGCTTGGGACCGTCCTCGTTGAGCACAAACACGAGTTTCCCACGGACCGCATCCAGCAGCGGCCAGCCGTCACGTTGCAGCGCTTCGGACAAGGAAGCATGGGTACCGCGCACGTCGTCTGGCTCTAGCAACTTTTCGGATGGTACAAATGCTCGGATCGCCGCATCTAAGCTGTCGAGTGCAACGGCATCAAAGGGCAGGGGTGCGGTAAAGCCAGGAATATCGATCAGGTCATCTTTGGCATTGACCGTGATAAAAAGGGGAACGTGCTCAGGGTTGGCATTCGACCACAGGAGAATCTCGTCGAGGCACAACTGGAGCGTGAGGCAGGTGCTGCGAAAATCGAGATCCTGCACGTGCATCACCTTGAAGCCCGGTGCATGCATCGTTCCAAGCGGATCATACGGAGCAGGATGCGCTCCACGCCCTTGCACCATCTTCAACCCAAATGGCGTGGCAAAGCGTCCCCCCTCGGGATCATAGAAGACATCCAACTCTAGATTGCGCAAGCCCAATTCAAGCTGTTGCATGAGCGAGATGTGGTGGTAATCAAGGGACCGTGCCCGACTCGCATCCTGCATGCGGATCAGGTCGAGCAGCGGCGGGTCGATAGCTTCCTTGTAGCTGTTGTGGCTACCCACGACTTGGATGTGATTGAGGCGCACTTCGCCCGACGATTGGGCATGACTCATGCCACTACACAGCATCATACTACAGACCAACCCTACGAACGAACGGTGCATCTACCCAGGAGTATTTCGGAACGATAGGCGAACGGCCAAGGATAGGCGAGATCGCCACGAATTGCCAAGATAGCGACGGGATTCTGCCCCATGCGGCGTGTGGACTTTCTTTCTTGCAAACGACGCTGCCTCCTTAAAGCCGCGCACAACGCTTGGCGATCTACTAACCATCGCCTACCTTGCACCCATGCAAGGTGTATTCAACCCCCAGATACAGCGATGGCAATTTCTACACAAAAACGTACGCTTCTGACCACGACGTTGGTCTGCCTAACCTGCTCTATGGCTTGGAGCCAGACGCCACACGTACTCGCTCATTGGAGTCAGATTGTAGGCAATAGCTCCTCCACGCAGGATGTGCTCCCCCTCCAGTTGATGGCCCGCTTCATCGTAGAGGGCAGCGGACAGAGTTGCAGCGCCTTCGCGCTAACCCCCTCGTCCTACCTAGCTACGCCCACCCCTCCGACCGCAGCCACCACGCGGTCTGTTACCCCTGCAGATACCGCCTTTGCGATCACGGTTTGCCAGTTCGAGATGTATGCCGACTGGATGCATGCCGACCTCACGGCCCAAGGTCAGACCCAAGTCCTGGCGACTTTTCCTGGCCCCTATACCATTGGTCGCAAAAACAAAGACCAACTCGTTGCCTTTGGCATCGGCGATACGGGCTGCCGTGCCTCGGACTGTGATGCGTACCAGGGCGTCAACGTCGCCTTTAAACATGTCGTCGAAGCGATGGTCAACGAAAAAGTGGCTCCTGATTTTGCGGTCCATGTCGGCGACTACCGCTACTACCACGAGACGACGGCCCCTGACGCATGGTACAAATGGTACATGGAGTTTTTCCGCCCCGCCCAGCCGCTCTTAGATACCACCCCCATTGCCCTTATTCGCGGCAACCACGAAGAATGTGATGGCAATGAAGGCTATTGGTACGGCACCCGATGGTACCAATTCTTCGAGCCAACGACCTCAGCGCAGGTGACCTCGTGCCCAGCGGGCACGGCACGTCTAGATCCCCCGTGGGCGTTCGATGTGGGTGTCAAAACGGACAGCAACACGGTACACTGGCCGCAGCGCTTGGTCATGGTCGACAACTCGCCGGATCGTTGGAACTACACCAACTTCGACAGCGTGGTCACGCACATGGGTACCAACTTCCAAACGGCGCTCACACTCTCGGCAGGCCACGACACATGGTGGCTCATGCATAAGCCGCTGTGGAGCTACCCCAACCGGTATGCCAGCACGGGCACCCAAAACGCCCTACTCGAAGCACTCGGCGATACCCAAAACATCAGCCAAACGTTGTGCCCTAACGCAACATGCAATCCGCAAGCGGTCATGGCGGGACATGTCCATATGTATCAGCAGGTGGATTTCCACGACCTGGACTGGCCGATTCAATACATCTTGGGACATGGCGGTGTACGCCCGCTCACAGGAAGCAACAAGACCAATGCCTCCTACCCCTTCGCCACACCCGATGGACAACACACCTTCACGGGCACCATCAATCTGATCTATGGGCAAAACGGTTTCTTGAAGTGGACCCGCAGCCTGAACAGCCTGCACACGCCTTCCGGCTGGCTGGCGGAGAATTGCTTGTTGGGGCAATCCTGTGTCGTTGTGAGTCCGTAGTGCTCCTGATTCGTCGGGCAACCGACGTTAACGATCTATCACCGTTTGCAGCACGGCTCCTACAGGGCGGTCGTTCACGTACTCCAAGCCAAGCAAGGCCGCAGCAGTAGCCGCGACTTGGCTCTGCGTAAAGCCGCAGGTCCCGCGTACAGCACCCTTGGAAGACGTATCTGGCCCCAATGCCGCAATCCAGATTGCCTCGGCACCCTCCACATCGCTGCCATGACTCGTCCACTCGTCCTGGAAGCCTCGCCCATGGTCGGTAGTGATGAGCAGGGTTGTTTTGCCTCGATAGGCATCCTGCGACTGCACCCACTCCCAGAGGTCGCGGATGAAGGCATCCGTCTGATGCGCCGACTTCAGATAGGCATCGTAGGCACCATCGTGTGCAAAATCATCGGTCTCGCCATAGGCGATGTAGAGCAGGCGAGGCTGGTGTTTTTCGAGATATGCCTTCGCATAGTAGTGCGTGAAGGCATCCAAGCGAACCGTTGACCACGGGCTGGGAATCTGCGGCTGGAGTTCATTGAGGAAGCGTTCGCGGTCCGTCAGGTTGGCCCCTGTGGCCTTTTCAAAGCCTGCGTTGACGGGTATGCCGCTGCGCGCTTCGTTGATGATGTAAGGAAAGACATCCCACGACCCAAAAGCCGCGACATGGCCCACAAAACCCGGCTGCCGATTGACAAACTCTAGCACCGTCACGTTGGGATTGGGCACCTTGCTGTTGCTGTCGATCCGGTCATCATCGCTGAAGCCCGCCAGAATTTCGTTGTAACCCGGATACGAAAACCGATGCCTGTTGACCGTGTTGACCTCGCACCCCGCCGTGCGATTGCCATAGAGCTGACCACCCTGCGCGATGGTGCTCCAGAAAAACGGCAGCAGCTTTTCGCGCCGCATCTCGGCATCTTCTGTCCAAAACCGCGCTTTTAGATCGTCTACATCATCGACGTAGCGTTCATCTTCGATCAGGTCGGCGTCGGCTCCGGTAAACAGCTCCTGCCAGCGCAGTCCATCGTACGTGATTAAGAAGACGTTTTCGGTGAGCGCTTGGGCCTGAAGCACCAGCGGACTGCTGAGCAGCATCAACAAAAGAACAAGGCGTCGCATAAGGACAAGAAAGGTTAGAATAGACATAGTAGACCGACAAGCTAACATACCACGCGTTGTGGAATGACGCACCAACGATTAAGCTTGCGTAGCCTTACGCCTTAATGCCGTACCTTCTGTTTACCCACCGCTCATAAACGAAAGCCTTGCAACCCTATGCTTTACTTTACACGTGGATGCGGCCTGTTACTTGGCGTGTTCATCGGGATCTGGAGTTGGCAGCCCATCCAAGCACAAGACAGCACACTCGCACTGCCCGCCACCGAAGACGTTGCGTTGCTGACAACCGATGAAGCTATTGCGCAGCAGTTGCAGCGTATCTATGCGAGCATTGACGTTTTTGAGCAGGTTAACGCGGCTGTTCAATACGGCGTGGTGCGGCTGACTGGCTCCGTCCTCCAAAGCAACGATAAGGATGATGCCGCTGCTATTGCCGAGCAACTTCCCAACGTTGTGTATGTTGTCAACAACATCGAAACCGAGGTCGAACTGGAAGCGCGGTTGACACCCGCCATGGAGCGCATCCAGAGCTACGTGACCGACACCATCGGCTATTTACCTATTTTGGGGCTGGCGCTCGTCGTGCTGATTTTCTTTGTCTTCCTCGGCAATCGGGTGCATGCCCTGCAAGGTCCCTTCCGTCGGCTCCAGATATCGCCGCTCGTCAGCAATCTGATTCGGCGTATCCTTCGCACGGTCATCTGGCTGATCGGGGTGCTGCTCGTCTTCGACATGCTGGGCGTCACATCGCTGGTCGGAGCCGTGTTAGGGGCGGCGGGGCTGGTCGGCATCGCTATCGGCTTCGCCTTTCAGGACATCGTCGAGAACTATTTAGCGGGTTTGCTGATGAGCGTCCGCCAGCCGTTCAGCCTCAACGATTTTATCCAGATCGGCAGCGAGCAGGGCAAGGTGCTGCGCCTCACCTCGCGCGAACTGATCCTGATGACACCCGAAGGCAATCATGTGCGCCTGCCCAACGCCCACGTCTTCAAAAGCACGCTCTACAACTACACCCGCAACCCCCGGCGGCGCTTTGGTTTTGAGGTGGGCGTCGACGTGGAAGAAGAACTGCTTCAGGTGCGCGAGATCGGCCTGCAAGCCATGCGCGCCATGCCGGGTATTTTGGACGACCCCGCGCCGAGTATGCAGATCAAAGCCCTCGGCGACTTCAACGTGATCCTCACGTTCTTCGGCTGGGTCGATCAGACGGAGGCCGACTTCCTCAAGGTCCGCAGTGAAGCCATCCGCCTCGTCAAAGCCGCGCTCGACGCTGCCAATGTCCTCATGCCCGAACCCATCTACAACGTGCGCATGCAAACCGTCACGGCTCCCACGGCGGCAGGCACCACGCGCACCGACCAAGCCAAAGCGTCCCAAGAAGTTGCGCAGGAGGTGCAAACCGTGGATGTCGCCCTAGACGATGAACTCGACGCCCAAATCGCCGAAGATCTCCGCAACACCCGCGAACCCAACCTGCTCACGGATACAGGTTCGACGTGACACGATACGGCGTATGCTGTAGCATCGTGCGCTACGCTCACAATGCCATACACATGCAAAACATATTGGGTATCTACGGAATCAGGTCGGTCTTAGAGATGCAAGTGCGTACTTGGACGCATGAGCCTAGTTTTGCAGAAGACGGCTGTTGATAAACTTGGTGAGCTAGCAATGCTTGGTCCAAAGGATTCTCATAGCCGAAAATGAGCAACAGGGCAACTCTCCTCAAGCTGATGGGTCTTGTGAACTGAGTCGGATCACTCGCTCCTCCAGACCCTCCGCATCGGTGTTGAAGTCAAAAACTTCTCAGGCTGTTTGGACCATCAACGGCTACTTGCTCCTTATCCTCTTGCTCAGTGGCCTCTTCACGCTCGGTAGTGACCTCTTCGACCGTATGCAAGAAAAGCAAACGCTCTTTGAGCGGGAAGCAATTGTTGGAGAAGCAGCTCAAATAGTCCAGAAGCGCTGACGACGGAGCGACGCTGAAGCCGTTGAGTGATTTGTCAGCTGATCGCTATCGTTTTTTGCTTGCGCCTTTTCTATACACACCTGCACCAAGCCTATGCACAAGAAGCCCCTTTCACTTGCTATGATGCTCGCAGCTCTCCTAGCCTCAAACGGAGCCATGGCACAGGCCTCCGCCGAGACTGTGCTCGACTTCATGACCGCACATGAAGCGCTCTACCAGCCTAGTGCAACATCAGATGACATTGAGGCTTACCTCAGGTTTATGACCGACGATATCACTGACTACCACGCGGCTTATGGAGTGACGCTTGAGGGAAAGGATGTTTTCCGAGAGAATCTTCCGGACAAGGCAGCTCGGAGCATCTCGTACCAGCTTGTGATTGAGAGCATGCAGATAGGCTCCAATGTGGCTGTTGTTACCTTTGTCGAAGACTCCCGCTCTCGGCGCGAAAGTGACATCGTCGATTTTAGAGGTCGCACCGTGCTAGTTCTCGAGTTCAACAACGAAGGCAGAATCACCCACATGCGTCGTTATCTCGACTGACGCCCTGTCAAGATCTGTCTAACCCGCGGCTACACGGTAGCAAGATAGTTCCCCGCCTTGCCTCATTCTACGGGCTCACTGCGTTTCTCAGGTGAGTTGCAATCTGTTATGCCTTCTGGGTTACCAACCGTTGTACCTCATTGCATGAGCAACTTCTCTACGCCCTTTAGGTCTATCGTGAAGAGATGCCCTTGACTGCTCAACCGTACTACCAATGTCCCACTGGCTTCGCTTTGCGCTTCTGCTCAGCCTCTGCACAGGTTTGTTCGCCTGCCACCCCCCACACCCAGACACTGCATCATCGCAACAAGCCCAGGTGCCTTCTGAGGAATTCGAGGGGGTCGTTACGTACAAAACCCACCTCACAGCCAAAAGCACCCTTGTTGATGAAGATCAACTCAATGCTCTCTACGGAGACACGCTCAGGTGGCACTACCGCAAGGGTTCCTATCGCTGGCAGTACAATGGAGCAGGCATCCAAGACGTATTCTACGTAGCACAGGCCGATACGGAATTTACCCAGCGCTCGGGTATCGACACGCTCTTTACGCTGAACATACGCGAGGAATCTCGGTCCCTCGACTCTCTTCATCTCACAGGTACCACGCGGACGGTCTTGGGGCGAAGCTGCGAGGATTTGATCCTCCAAGTGGGGCGCACACGTCATATCTACTGCATAGATAAACAGCTTCTCATCAGAGCCGATCACTATCGCGGCTTCCAGTATGGTTTTCTGGAGAAACGCTACGCCCTGGGATCGGGGGCCTACTTGGCGTACAGCTACGAGAGTCCAATTTTCATGATTGAGCGAGAAGCGGTGCGCATTGAGGAGCGCTCCTTAGAGGCCAAGTCCTTCGACGTTCCTCCATGGCCAAGGGCCGCCTTGCTCAGGTAGCATGATCAGAGGATGTTCAAGGCATATCATTCACTCGGTTGTAGTGTCAGCATTGCGTTTTGCCGTCAGGCAGGATCCAAGCTATCACACGCCATCTACACCTTGAGGAGGAACACATGCGATCTTTTTCCCACATGGGACGATGCTCTATCAAATACGCGGCGCTTACCGTTCTCGTCGTACTTGCTGGCTCCATGACGGCCTATGGACAAGTTCCTGAATGTCCGCGTCCGGCTATGGCGCATCTGGCTCAGTTAGCAGGAGCATGGACGGTCACGTTGGACTATCGTCTAGAAGGAGCACTCACCCGCGCAGATAGTGCGTATGCCGAGATTGAGCTGGCAGCGAACAGCTGTGCGCTGATCGAAAAAGTACAAGCTAGCGTTCGAGGCCAGTCCCTAGCGATTGCGAAGATCCTTGCTGCACCGACCGCAGAGGCGCTGCAACAAGGCTATGTAGATTCTTTTCACGGCGGCCTTAGTGTCGCTCAGGGGTATGTCCGAGGCGACACCATACGCTTCGAGCGCTCGCGTGATTGGGGCACGCACATTCAGTTGGTGCAACACGAGTATTTGGACATTGAAGCCAATACCTTTAAGACCGAAGCGCGGATGTCTCCAGATAATGGCGAGACCTGGATTCTAACCCAGCGTGCAACCTACCACCGCCGTCGCTAGCCGCAACCGGATGACACCCCGCATCACATCCAGCAATGCGTGGCGGTTTGCAGGGCTGTCTACTTCACCCAGCGCCTGATGTTAATTGATCTGGTTCTGTCTTCCTTGTTCTGTTTGATGCGTCTCCCTTTCGAGCCTCTAGATGTGCCATAGGGATGACACTGGCGGAGGGTACCTTGGTCCAGTTTGTCCTGATACGATTTCCTCCGCTCTATGCCTATCGCCCAAACCTTTACTGCCGCCATTGAAGCCAGCCCCAGAGGGGGTGCCTTTGTCACCATTCCGTTCGATGTGGAAGCCACGTTTGGCAAGAAGCGCGTCAAGGTTCATGTCACCTTCGACGGCGTGCCATACCGCGGATCGCTGGTCCGCATGGGCACCCCGCATCACATCTTGCTGATCCGCAAAGACATCCGCAACCGCCTCGGCAAAACCTACGGCGACTCCGTACAAGTCACCGTCGAGGAGGACACGAAGCCGCGCACCGTCACGGTGCCCGCTGACTTGCGAGCCGCCCTCGCCGAGCACCCGAAGCAAGCCGCCTTCTTCAAAAAGTTGTCCTATACGCACCAGAAGGAATACGTGACGTGGATCACCGAGGCCAAGCGCACTGCCACGCGCGAACGGCGCATACAGCGCACGCTCGACATGCTGCGCTACGAACATCGCCCGAGCTAATACATCGCGAGCCCAAACACGCAGGTGTCGTAAGCAGCAGGCAGAGCCGTACACTACGGACACGTCCCGAGAGACCTGCCCCCTTCAGATGTTTATCGCTCCTACCTATATGCTTAGGAATCCCAAGCATGTACCCATGCGTTGCAGCCTTCTTTTCAGCTACTCCCCTGTCCCTCGATATTAAGAATCTGTCTGTGAAGTGAGTAAGGCAAAAATGGCTGCAAAACGCCCGACCTGCGTTCCGCTGCATCGACGATGCGTTCGCATCGCCTGCTTCGCGCGCCTCGGTCAACCGCTTTTACATTCGTGAATCTTCGATTTCGCACATTTTTGTCTGACTCACTGACTTCGCAGACAGACTCTAAAGAGTGGTTTCTATGGATTCTGTCTTTGATATCGTACACCAGCACGGTAGTGTGGACCGCAAGTTGGTTGCAGCACTGGAGCGCGTAAGCCAAGCCTTTCGCGTCCTCTTGTGGGATAAAGCCAAAGTCCATGGCCTGAGTCCCATCCAGATCCAATGCCTGATTTACATACGCTACCACCCGAACCGGTGGGCACGCGTCGGGCACTTAGCCCAAGCGTTTGACATGACGCCTGCCACCATCAGCGATGCGGTCTCAACACTTGTCGCGAAAGGTTTACTCGCCAAAGCTCGCTCCCCTGAGGATGGACGCGTATTCGTGCTCCACCTTACGCCCGAAGGCACACACATCACCGCCGCATTGGCCGACTGGGCAACGCCTCTCCTCCCCATCTTGGACCGCTTCACAGCAGCCGAAAAGGAGACAACCCTACACGTCTTGCTCACCTTTATCGAGGCCCTGCAAAGCCGCCAAACCCTCTCCGTCGCCCGCCTTTGCATAACCTGCCGCTTTTTTGAACGGAATGCCCACACTGACGCTGAAGCCCCCCACTACTGCCACCTCTTGGACCAAACCTTAGCACCCACCGCTCTGCGGCTGGACTGCCCCGAACATGAACCTCGATAAGGCTTGGAATGGATGAGGTTTGGGATTGCAGCAGAGCAGCCACAACCCGAAACCTCACCTATAACCTGAAACTGAGAATCGATACCCCTTACCGCACCCGATAGGGCAGCCGCAGATCTCCCGACGCAATGCTGTAAACCGCGTACACCCCCAGCATAGGCCGACTTGTATCAGCGGTGTTGACCTCCATATAGGCCGTCACCCCATCGTACTGAAAATCCGTTCGATGATTGACGCGCGCTGCAGGCACCAAGACGCGTAGCGTATTCCCCTTTCGCACCACCGAGAACCCAGGCGAATCCATATAAAGAGGCATCCCAGGATTGGTTGGCGGCAACACAACCGTGTCATCATCCGCTTCAAACGACTTGACGGCTAAGCCGCCCGCCACACGGTCGTCGGGGTGCAACACAACCCAATGCGCGTGATAGACCACGCCGTCATTGTCATATGCTCGGTCGTTGTTTTCATCCCACAATGGCGTATCGTCGAAGTCAGGATGAGATGTGACGGCTAGTGCCACAATCCCTTCCGTCGCACTAAACCCCACATCGGTAGCCTGCAAGGTTGTCGGAAAGACGTGGCCGAGCACAGGTGCCCCATCTAATTGACCACGTGCGCTCGGCACCGTTGCTCCTGCCGTACCGCGTACCTGCTGCTCAAACACCAGAAGATCTAGCTCCTCTTGGTAACCGACCTGCACCGCTGTAATTGCTAAGTCGGTTGTTTCGGCCACAGGCTTCACCTGCGCTTGCACGGATGATACACATGCTGCAAAACCCAGCATGACAACCATAGCATAACCTGTAATCTGTTTCATAACGATTTTTTTAGGATTCCTAACTAGTTTAAGATGTACGATTAAAGAGCATCACGCCGCACGTACCTTGCCCAATGCCCTTCTTAAAAAGTAACAATGAATCCCATTTTATTAGGACTCCTAATTAATATAAGCGATTCACTTTTTTCGATGCAAGGCGTACGTTGTGAAGAAACAAAGAGCGCCTTGCTGCTTGCATACGCTCATCGTTCTACTCTGGACTTCTTTTTTGCCTCATCCATCCCTATGGCCTCTTCTGCAAACCTGTTGCCTTTCGACCCCAAACACTTTGCGACCCTAGCGGCTCAAGGGGAGCACCTCTCGGTAGCCGATACCTTTCAGCGGATCTATGACTCTGGGCACTGGGGTGCCACATCCTCGTCTGGGGAGGGGGCCACGGCTGCGCAGACAGCAACCCTTCGTGAGGCGCTCCCCGCTCTCTTCCAGGCCTTCCGTGTCCGCACGCTACTTGATGCTCCGTGCGGCGATTTTAGCTGGATGCAAGCCGTCGACTTGACAGGCGTTGCCTATATCGGTCTCGACATCGTACCCGACTTGATTGCCCACAACCAGCAGCAGTTTGCTACCCCGGATCGCCAATTCGTGCTTGGCAATCTCCTTACCGAGCCGCTTCCCGAAGCCGACCTGCTCCTGTGTCGAGATGCGCTCGTCCACTTCTCGTTTGCAGACATCGACCGTTTCCTCGACACCCTCAAGCGAAGCACGATTACTTATCTGCTCACGACGACCTTTCCCGAGCGCTCGACCAACACCGACATTGTCACGGGCGACTGGCGGGTACTCAACCTCGAAGGCGCTCCATTCAACTTTCCACCGCCCCTCCGCCTCCTGAACGAGGGCTGCACGGAAGGCAACGGAGCCTTCGCTGATAAGAGCCTTGGCCTCTGGCGTGTCGCTGATCTGGCCTAGAAGCTATCACCACACTATAGGTAAACGAAGTTCACTCGTGGCAAGTCATGACACACGACCTCGAAAGGCTACGCGGCTACCTCGACAACATTGGCCTCGCGGATGTTCAGCACACACACGACGACCTCCTCTCCCACTTGGTCGGTACGTATAAGGAACTTGCCGCGCTAAACCTTCCCGAGCATGTCCCCCTGGCTGGCCTCTTTCATTCTATCTATGGAACTGAAGGCTTTCCGCGCCAGTCGGTTCCGCTTGCTCGACGCGATGAGATCCGCAACCTGATTGGGGCTGAAGCGGAGCAGCTGGTCTACCGATACAGTGCCATGAGCTACGCCTCCCTCCAGCGGAGCGTAGACACGGGCCAACTGCTGCTGGAGGACCGCTTTGAGCAAAAGCCCATGCCCCTGACGAAGCAAGCCTTCGAGGAGTTGCTCTGGATCAAGCTAGCAGACGCTGTTGAGCAAGCCAATGAGCAGACACCACGAAGCCAGTTTTTCCGTAGGGTCGCGACCTTACTCGACTCATACGGTGTACGCTACTGGGAAAACTTTACATGTACCTACAACAAGGGTTCTTCATCTGATGCGGCCTACTGAACACGATCCCTTTATAGACGACGCACGAATGCCTCTATGCGGCGGCTCGCATCTCTCTGGACTAGGCCCTAAGTTGGCGACGTCTCCCGCACGTTTCCCTGCCACTCTAATCCTCGTTTGGCGTTGTCAACCCCTCCTGTCGCTGCCGTACGGTCGCAGCCTGTAGCCGTCTTGGGCATTCCATTCGATGCGCATGCTTCGTTCCTGCGTGGTCCGGCGCTCGCCCCGGCACGCATCCGCGAAGCGTGGCATAGTGGCTCGGCGAACCTTTGCACCGAACACGGCCTAGACCTCGGTACCGAGACAAACTGGCAGGATGTCGGCGATGTGACCTGGGAGACATCGGAAGCAGCTTTTACAGCGATAGAGACGGCTGTGGCCGATTTGCTGACTCAAGGCCAACGTGTCCTCGCACTCGGCGGCGACCACTCGGTGACCTACCCCATCATGCGAGCCTATGGGCAGCACTACCCGAAGCTGACCATCGTTCATCTAGATGCCCATGCCGACCTGTACGATAGCTTAGACGGAAGTGCCCTCTCGCACGCCTGTCCGTTTGCGCGTATCATGGAAGCGGGTCATGCCGAGCGCCTGATTCAATTTGGCATTCGGACGCTCAATCCGCACCAACGGGCGCAAGCCGAGCGATTTGGCGTTGAGATCATTGAAATGCGCGACTGGGATGTGCAGCGGCCTTGGTCCTTCACCGATCCGGTGTATCTTTCGCTCGACCTGGATGTGCTAGACCCTGCCTTTGCGCCAGGCGTCTCCCATCACGAGCCGGGCGGGTGCAACACACGCGACCTGCTTACCTTTCTCAATCACCTCGATGCCCCTATCGTTGGGGCTGATATCGTAGAGCTAAACCCCGTGCGCGATCTGGTGGGCATAACCGCGATGGTCGCCATGAAACTGAAGAAGGAATTATTGGGCAAGATGTTGGGATGAGACGAGCGGCGGGCATAGGGTGGCGCATCTTGTTAGGAGGGTTTCTGCTGGTCGGGTGCCGCAACCTGACCCTGCCGACCACACCGACAACGCTGACGTGGCTCAACGAAACGACCATCGAGTATTTTCTCGACTTGGCGTTTGGGGCCGAATATGGGGTGTCTACCAACCTCCTGCGCACGTGGCATACACCGCTCCGTCTCGTAATCCACGGCGACCCGACTCCGGAGGACTTGTCAGCCGTCAGCCAAGTCGTAGAAGAACTCAACGTCTTGCTTCAGAACACCGAAATCCGGCTACAACCCACCGATCCCGATCCCAATGTCCGGATTCGCTATATCGATCAAGCAGGCTTTGACTGGTACGCGCCGCCCCATGCGCGTCGCTACGCAGGATACGTCGTCGTCCGGTGGAATGAAGTCTCACAGATCGAGGAAGCCGACATCTTGATCCGCAAAAGCCTCTCGCCGACTCGCCGCGCCCATGTGTTGCGCGAAGAGCTGACCCAAGCCCTGGGCCTGCTCAACGACTCCTATGTCTATCCGCAGAGCATCTTTTACCAGCAGTTCTCCGAAACGACAGCCTATGCCGACATCGACGCCGCCGTCTTGCGTATTTGGGACTTGTGCTATCCGCTCGTAGGCTACTCCGAAGAGCAGGTACGCCGAATTCTGTACCGCACCCTTTACCGCGCCCGAACCACATGGTCATCGCCTGCGGATGCCATTTCTACGCAGTGACGGCTTGCGCTTCTAGATAGACCGCTAAAGCCGCCTGCCAGCTTTCGATGTAGGCCGCAAAGGCCTCCTCCGTCATCGCTTCCAGATAGGCGTTTCCGGCTTCACTGAGCGCAGTAAACGTGTAGGCAACGTGAACCTTGGTGCTATCGGTTGTGGCTGCGCTACACCTCACCTCAACCCATCCAAACCGTGAGTCAGGCGTGACCCGCGCATACCGAACGTACTGCTGTGCCGCATCGTAGTCGGCGATAGACCAGAGCGTCGTTGCCTCACCCGCTGCGTCTGTGGTGAAAACCGTTCCTACCTGTGCGGCTCCTGATGGCGGATACAACATGGTTGGCTCCCATCCGGGCACCCAGGCGCATTCGCCAAGTGGCTCAAAAAGTGGGAAGACTGTGTCAATGGGCGCGGCTACCTTGATGGTATACGACCGCTCAATGTGTTGGGCAATGAACATGGGTTTCGTTTTTCGATCTTGGGACGCTCACTAATGTTCGCTGTTGGTTTTTGAGTCTTCTTCAAGCCTCCTGAATTATTCTTCGAACAGGTGGTGACTCGCCTCCGCGCCGAAGTCGACGCCGTAGATGGCCTTGAGTTGAGCGATGCGCGCTAACGTCTCTTCGCTGAAAGGTGCTTTGCCTTCAAAGGCGTGCAGTACGATCCCTTCGAGCAAATCCCCAAGTGAGATATCCAAATACTCAGCTAAGCCTTTCAGGACCTTGACCAAGCGTTTCTCCATGCGCACCCCCGTTTGGATGCGTTCGACCACGTAGCGGCCTTGGGCTTTCTTACTCATAGCTTCTAGTTTTCATTTGGTACATATGTACCAAGGTAACAAATTGAACTGTACATGTCAAGCCCTTGGCTGACGTGTATGTTTGTGTTTTCCGGCAGTATGTGTATCACGGTCTCCGGAGGTTATTAGCCCGCCCGTGTAAAACCCGTACACGATCTCTGATCCAGGCTGGGAACTGACACCAGGGCAACCTCGGCAGCATGAGCAGCATTTGACGAAAGGCAGAAGGGGAGAGAAAGCTGAAATCCAAACTATTGGATAGCGACTTGATGGAGGGCCAATCGACTTGATCCATTCGGAACGGAGAAAGCTTGTGTTTGTATGCGAGCGTGGTATACTATCCTGCAAAGGAGTGACATCGTGACCCCATTAATGCAAACAGCCATCGAGCGCTTATCCCGCCTGCCTAAGGCGCGGCAGGAGGTATTAGCGGCTAAAATTTTGCGTGAACTGGAGGCTGAAGAGCGGAAGAAGCCTTGGGTAGCCGAGCAACATTGGATAGCAGATCATGAACCCACCCAAGCCGAGGTCCAACGTTCCATCGAAGGATTAAAAGCACTGAGTCAGCAAAACATGCTGGACGGCATCAGCATTAAATCACTCATTGAGGAAGGCCGCATCTAATGGCTGAATTTGTCCTGGATGCGTCCATGACGCTGTCATGGTGCTTTGCTGAAGAAGCCACTCCACCAACTAATGCGGTACGTAATCGCTTACTACATGATCATGCGCTTGCTCCTGCTATTTGGCCGACCGAGGTAGCGAATGGCCTATTGGTAGCTGAACGTCGCAGCCGCATTGATACCCCAATGCGCCAGCAGCTGTTGGAGTTTGTACGTGGACTTCCGGTTATCGTGGTGACGCTGGCCTCTCCTTTAGTGTTTGATGATGTAGCACAATTAGCCCAACATCATCAGTTAAGCGCCTATGATGCCAGCTATCTTTATTTAGCACTCCGCGAAGGACTACCTATCGCCACCCTTGATGATAAGATGATCGAAATAGCCCATTTCATCGGTGTTCTTGTCCTGTAAGCCAATTACAGACAGCTAAGCCCTGTGATCAAGCTCGGTAAGAAGTGAAATGACGAGCATCATCGATTTATCCAACCCCAACGCAATAAAACACAACTCAGCAGAAGCCCCGTCGCAGGGCTAGGGCTACCTTTCATTCCTGGAAGCGGCTCACACGGTCTAATTGGGAAGTGCCGCGTCATACTTTTTTCTTCAGGAATGATGATGTACCCGATATGCTAGAGCATGAACAGGACAACGCGATGTAGCTGCTATAGAACGATGAAGCTTCTCTGTTCACTACTTGACCAAAGCGGCCTCTATAAATTGGAGCCCTAGCACATTCGCTTTTCATCATCAGGTGGCGGATTTCCTGCCATCCTACCACACAGTCGTTCATCTCATGACTCTCGACGCCTTCACCGATTCACTCGCTGCCGCTGCGCCTCCTGCTCACCTCTCGCTAGCTCTCCAAGCTTTGTGGCACGACGGGAAGAACGACTGGGAAGCCGCGCATGCTATTGCCCAAGACGACTCAAGCCGTGACGGATCGTGGGTCCATGCATACCTCCATCGCAAAGAAGGCGACACGTGGAATGCGAATTACTGGTACCGCAAAGCAGGACGCACGATGCCCGCCACTAGCTTAGCCGACGAGTGGAAACGTATCGCGCAAGCCCTCCTTGAAGCCTCTGTTTAGCGGAAACGAAAGCCACGAGGCACCGTTTGGACATGCACCAGCTTGTACCAGCGCACACCAAAGAAACGACCATGTACCACCTCATCGGCAAGACCGTCCGCATTCACCTCTACGACCGCAACGGCATTACGCTGGGCACGCTCGAAGGACGGGTAGCCGATTTTTCAGCGGCTGTGGAAGTGGCTCCTGGGATGAAAAAAGATCTCGTCTACGTTGTAGATATCACTACGGGCGATCCCGAGGTTCCCTACAAGAACAGTGCTGGCACAGAGAATGAATCGTGGTTTGCTGTGCAGGACATCGAAGTCGTCGAGCCGGACAAGCCGCGCTTTTTCGCCAACTAAACCCTTTGGGGTTTCAGGTTGTGGGTTGAAGGTCACGGGTGATTCGGTGCGTGTACGAACCCGCTGGGAATACATCGTTCCAAACTGCTTGCGGGTTTAGGTTGAGGTACGTTAGTTAGCGCGCATAGCAGAACGTCCTGTGCCCGCAACCTTTTCAATCGGAACCCTTCATGCGCTATCTCCTCGCTCTGATTAGCCTCAGTGCTTGCGTCTCTCATGCTCAACCGCAACCCCAGGCGGCTATCGATGTGGAGCACTACACCTTTCGGTTGGTATTGACCGACGACAGCGATGTCATCCACGGCGAGACGACCGTACGGGTCCGTTATCAAGCCCCGACGGAAACCGTAGCGTTTGACCTCATCGGCAAGGGAGCACTCAGCCGAACGGGCATGACGATCAGCGATGTTCGCCTGGAAACCACCTCGGTTCCTTATGCGCACAATGGCGACCGCATCATCATTACACTGTCCCGTGCGGCGACGGCAGAAAGCACCCATACCTTCACCATCAGGTACAGTGGCATCCCTGCCGACGGTTTGGTTATTTCCACTAACAAGTATGGCGACCGCACCTTCTTCGGCGACAACTGGCCCAACCGCGCACGGCATTGGCTGCCGACCGTCGATCACCCGTCGGATAAAGCCCTTGTCGATTGGGAAGTCACAGCACCTGCCCATTATCAGGTGGTCGGCAATGGGATGCTGGTTGAAGAAATCGATCATGCCGATGCGACACGGACAACGATCTGGCACACCGATGCGCCACTGCCCACCAAGATTATGGTGATTGGCGTGGCGCGCTTCGCAGTGCAGCATGACGGAGCCGTCGACGATGTGCCCGTGCAGCATTGGACCTATCCACAAGACCGTACGAGCGATACATACACGTTCACGCACACCAAACGCATCATCACTTATTTCGAGGAAACCATTGGCGACTACAGCTACGCCAAACTCGCCAACGTCCAGTCAAAGACGCGCTTTGGCGGGATGGAAAACGCAAGCAACATCTTCTACAACGAGAACACCATCACCGAAAGCCTGATTGCACACGAGGTGGCCCATCAATGGTTTGGGAACAGCGTCACGGAAATCGACTGGCCGCATGTGTGGCTGAGCGAGGGGTTTGCCACCTACTGGACGATGATCTACCGCGAGGCCATATATGGGCGTGATGCTATCGTGCCGACGCTGGAGGAAACGCGCAACAATGTGCTCGCCTTCCATCGCGGAAACCCTGACCGCCCCGTCATCGACACGACCGTGACCGACCTGATGGACTACCTCAATGCCAACTCGTACCAGAAGGGCGGCTGGGTGCTGCACATGCTACGTCACCGCATCGGTGACGACGCTTTCTTCACGGGCATGCGGACGTACTACGAGCGCTACCGCAACAGCAATGCCTCGACAGCCGACCTGCGCCGCGTGATGGAAGAGGCATCCGGCGACGATCTCAAAGCCTTCTTCGATCAGTGGCTGCGGCGTCCGGGGCAACCGCGTCTGGCAGGCACCTGGAGCTACAGCAACAACACCCTTACGGTGCAGCTGGAACAAACCCAGGACGGCGGCCCCTTTTCGACGACGCTCGAACTCGGCATCTACACCGATGGGGACAGCACGCCACGCATCGAAGCAGTCCCCCTTACGCAAGCACAGCACACCTACACCTTTACCCTTGATGCGGCACCCGCCCAAGTTGTGCTTGACCCTAACGTCTGGTTATTGATGGAAGGCTCCCTCACCTCCCAGTAGACCCGTGCAAATCATCAGAAACGGGTGTTGACGATGTTGGCGAACTGAGAGCCGAATCGATAGGTCAGCGCCACAGATCCCGAAAACTCGAAGTCGGTGGCTAGCTCGCGCTGTTGGAGCAGGATTTCTTCTATGGACGCATCCCCCAAGGGTAGGTTGAGTTGGTCTTGCACCATCTCGATATCGCCCCGCACCCGAATCGACAAGCCTTCAAACAAACGGACCGAGATGAAGCCAAAGAGTTCAGCACGGCGTTTCGTGAAGTCGTGGAAATAGTGAGAGCCTTCGAGGCTGCCAAAAACTTCCCCCCAGGGCTGCTGAATCGCTACAGAAAGGGAAAGCTCTTGGCGCGCAAGGGCCTCTTCCGTCTGGTTGAAGATCGTTTCTTCAAAATAATCGACATAGGTTAGCCCCAGTTGATACGTCACCGTAATTTCGCGGCGTGTGGCTTCCTCGTAGGGCAGGATGCTGTACTCCACGCCAGGCATCAGCTCGTACTCGTTGCGAATGTTTTGATCGTTGCGCGTCAAATAATCGCCGAAAACACCCACCGACCAATGCGGCCCCAGGCTACGGATCGCATAACTTTCCAGGCCGTGCCGCGAGATGCTGCTCCGCACATCAGGATTGCCTTCGCGCTTGATCTTGACCAAATCGTAGTTGAAGTAGGGGCGGATCCGCAGTTTCCAGTCGTCCGTCACATGATCTGCAAAAAGGCCCCACCGCGAATCGAAGACGGTACGGTTTGATTCTAGTTCAAGCTCAATCGACCCTACATAGGCCGTGAACACCCAGTATTTCCATGGGTCATTAGGTGGCTCCGCATCCGCTGCCTGGGGCATTCCGGTATACTGTAGCTGGAAATCAGACAGCGGCTCGGTCTGCACCACGTACGGGACGAGTCCTAAGCGAATGGCTTCGTTGATCGCCTGACGCATTTCATCATTCGTAGCATTGCCATCTACGGTCTGCTCGAAGGTGTATTCTATGCTGGCATAGTCTCCTCGCCCCAAGAATGAAAGCTCATACAACCGCCCGTTGCTACCCGTGCGCTGGTCTGTAATAAAGAGATGGACATCGGCCTGTTCAGGGTCGCGCACATAATTGACATACGCGATCTCGCTACGGACATGATCGAAATCGCATTCGTCGCAATCCAAGTAGACCCGTAAGCCCGTTAGTGTTTGCTGTGTGGTATCGGCCTCCACATCTTGGGCGATCAAAGAAGCTGGTGCCAGCCAGCAGACTATTAACAGTGTGGCGACACTGGCAAAAATCGGCAGACGCCGAAAGCAATGCAGCATAAAGCGTAGCGTGTAAGCGCGGTAAATACGTGTTGCGCTTTCAAGTTAGACACTACGCCGACCTCCATAGCCAACGAACCTGTGACTTTTGTGCATAATTTTTTGCACCCACTATGCCTTTTTACCGCTTCTGCTGCAAACCACAAAGCCCCACGCAACCACCGAGATGGTGCGCAGGGCTTGTGGTTGCCTCCTATCGCAAGGAGAAAGGAGAGGCATGCGAAGCAGGTGGTTTATTTCAGTACGCTCATCGCCTTGGTCTGCCGATGCGGTCCAGCTTGCAAGCGGTAATAGTACACCCCCGATGCCAGATTCGACGCATCAAACGTAACGGCATACGCTCCTGGCCCCTGCTGCCGCCCAACCAAACGATCTACCCGTTGCCCCATCTGGTCATAGACATCTAGCGTTACGTGCGCTGCTGCGCGAAGCGTATAGGCAATCGTCGTCGAGGGGTTGAAGGGGTTGGGGTAGTTTTGATCGAGTGTGAGTTGCACGGGCTGCGTCTTCACTTCCGTATGGGTTGCAGCGGCACGAACGCCTGTAATCATGCGAATCCGCTTCGGCACAATCGTGGGCGGAAACTCCGTCACGAACAGCGTATCGCCCGTCACCGAAGCTGCAATACCGTTCGGAAACTGGAAGCTAGCGTCCAAGGCCGCTCCATTGGCTGTTCCAAGCGCCCCGGTCCCGGCCAGTACCGTCAGCGTTCCATCTAGGGCCACTTCATAGATCTGATTCGTGCTAGATGCCGTCACGTACAGCCGATTGTTAGCGAACGTAATCCATCCTCCAGACCCCGGCCCTACATTTGGCAATTCGGCAAACAAGCTGGCCGTTCCATCAGCCGTCACCTTGAGAATGCGTCCATCGTTATAGTTGGTCACATAGAAGTTGCCATCAGCATCCTGGGTTATCCCATCCAAGCCGTTGAAGAGGTCATTGGTGGCGAACGTGGAAATCGTACCCGACGGATCAATTTTCGAGATGGGATGATTGCCCGGCATCGGGAACCCGCCATTCACAACCACAAGATTCCCTTCGCTGTCGAGGGTGATACCTGACGGCCCGTTTAGCCCAGCAGCAAACGTCGACGGTGTCCCATCGGCGGCTATCTTGGTAATGTCACCTCGGTTGTAGTTGGCAATGTACGTCGAGCCGTCGGCTGCAAAGGCAAGCCCTGTAGGCCCTGCCAATCCTCGGGCAAATACAGAGGTGGTCCCGTCGATGTCGATTTTGACGACCGTCCGCCCGTTGAACCCATTGGTCCCGGCATAGTCGGATACATACAGACTGCCATCAGGTCCCATCACAATATTTCCATGAGCACCACTATCGTCAAGAAAAACATCGACCTGTTGGGCGTAGGCTCCTGGACCTAGCACCAGGGTAACCCCCATAACTCCGATCCATCTCCGTAGTGTTGTAGCAATTTTCATCATGCGCTCCGTTGCGTTCGTACGACTATCGAAAACGCAAGCTAGCGCGCCCCTACAACGGTCCGTGGGTCAAAGGGCTTTGGATTTGGGCGATGACTGGTTTTGTAAGGGTTGCGTCGGATTTGCCATGTACTGCGATGGCGTTATCCCAAAGGTGCGACGGAACAGTGCGGAGAAATGGTCGGCGTTTTTGAAGCCCACAGCATAGCTAATTTCGCTGACGGTTCCGCTCTGCTGCGCCAACAGTTGAGCGGCGCGTTGCAACCGCATCTTCCGAATGTAGGCCGCTACCGACAGGTTAGTGCTCGCTTTGAGGCGGCGCTGCAACTGCCGAGCGCTCAACCCTACCTCATCGGCTAGCGCCTCAACCCCAAAGCTCGGCTCCCCCAATCGCGCTTCAACTACGGTACGTACCTGCTCTATAAGCACAGCTTCGTAGGACGGCGCGACGATCTCCTGTGGCCCGATCCGTACCTCTTCACTAAACCGCCGCCGCAAGCGCTGACGGTTCGCGAGCAAGTTGGCAATGCGCACCCGTACTTCCTCGCCAACAAACGGCTTGGCGATATAGTCATCCGCACCGAGGGCCAAGCCGTGCATCCGGTCTTCAGCAGCGCCTCGGGCCGTAAGCAAAACGACAGGAAGTGTGCTGTACATCCCATCACCCTTGATGCGCTCACAAAGAGCAAAACCATCCATCCCGGGCAACATCACATCGCTCACGACCAAGTCAACTGCGTGTTCGAGTAGCTTCATCCAGGCTTCTTCGCCATCGGCGGCCTCGATAACCGTGTAGTGCTGCCATAAATGGGAGCAAAGGTAGGCTCGCACCTCCGCGTGATCTTCCACCACAAGCACCGTCGGCCTCGACGGAGTACCTGCTCCATCGCCGCTCGTCTCGGAAAGGTCTGTTGCAGACCTACCGTTGCCGTTCCACCCAGCCATGTCCTGCCAATCCACCCGGTGTTGCTGTACATACATGTGCGGATCGCCTTGTGCCTTTTTCAGCGGCAGCTGCACGGTAACCGTCGTTCCAAAGCCGACTTCACTGGTCACGTCAATCGTACCTTCGTGCAATTCAACCAGTTCATGCACAAGCGCCAGACCGATCCCTGTCCCCGAGGGCTGACTGGCAAACCGATCAAAAATATGCGGGATGACTGCTTCAGGAATGCCTTCGCCTGTATCCTGGATGCGAAAGGTCACGGCATCTGCTTCAGCCGCTAGCGTCACGCGAACCTTGCCATGCGCTGCGGTAAACTGCATTGCGTTGGCGATCAGGTTCGTAAGGATTTTCTCCAGCGCATCAGCATCGAAGGCACAGCCCCATACGCGCATACTGCTCTGGCACTGGAGCACGATAGCTGCCTGCTCAGCACGTGGCGCGAACGAGCGTACGACCCTTTCTACAAACCCGACAAGTTCACCCGGCACGAGGTGCAAAGTCGTGCGTCCTGCTTCTAGCTTGGCCAGATCCAGCAACTGATTCACGAGGCGCAGCAGCCGTTGACCCTGGTCCTGCATCAGCGCAAGGTGCCGCTGCATGTCTGCGGACACACGGCCCCAAACGCCTGTGCGCATGTCGTGTAAAGGTCCCAGGATCAAGGTCAGCGGCGTCCGAAACTCGTGCGACAGGTTGGCAAAGAAGCGCGACTTCATCGCATCTATCTCTGCAAGTTGCGCTGCCTGTCGTTCGATAACGGCTTTGGCTTCCTGTACCTGCTGGTGCTGCTCCGCTAAATCCTTGTGCTGCTGCCGCAGTTGCTGCTGCTGAAGGGCTATTTTGGCGGTTCGTGCCGCAACTGTTGCCTCCAATTGACGATTCCGCTGCTCCAAGTAGCGCACGCGCAGTTTAACCACCCCCGTGAACGCCAGGACAAACACAGCGCCATAGGCCAGATAGGCCCAGGGTGTGCGCCACCATGGCGGTCGTACGGTGAGCGCTAGCGTAGTCGCCTGCTCGCTCCAGATCCCGTCGCTGTTGGCAGCCTTAACCTCAAACGTATAGGACCCTGGCGACAGATTGGTGTAGGTTGCGTGCCGCTGTGTGCCCACATACTGCCACCCACGATCATATCCCACCAGCCGATAGGCATAGCGGTTGCGCTCGGGGAAGCGATAGCTCAACGCGGCAAAACGCAGCGTCACGTTGCGCTGGTGATACGCCACTATTACCGCCTCTGCCGCCTGCCGTATCGCCACATGTTGTCCCTCGTCATTGATCCACGAGACATCGGTAAGGTGCGTTGGCGGATGAAACGCACTCGGCGTTAGCATTGGTGGATCGAAAGCAACGACTTCGTCAGGCGTTCCGAAATAGAGATGACCGTCTTCCGCCTGCAAGGCGGTGTGCCAACGATGACTGTCAGACCACACACCCTCCTCCTTTCCATAATTCGTGAACACCTCGTTCTGTGGATCGAAGCGCGAAACACCTCTGGCCGTAGCTGCCCACACGTTTCCTTCATTGTCCTGAACGATACGCCAAACAACGTCGCTGGCTAAACCATCAGCCTCTGTAAAAAAGCGCCCGACCTGCTGCCGATGATCCCACCGATACAGGCCCCATTGGCCCGAGCCGACCCACACTGACCCGCTGGTATCATGTAGCACAGAGCGTACCTCCTGAAACGGCTCCAACCAATCCGGCCTAGCCTCAAACCTGCGCATCTGGCGATTGAAAACCTGCCCACCTTCTGGGCTTTGCACCCAAAGCAACGCATCATCTAGGTGCGTCAGACGACTCACGATGTTGCCGTTATAAGCCCCTTGTGCATTCAGGTGATAGGCCGTGAACTGGCGGTGTTCGACATCGAAGAGCATCAAACCCTGCCCGCGGGTACCCAGCCAGAGGTTGCTGTCTGGGTCAACCGCTATATCGAGAATGGGCACCTCGGATGCTTGATACGGATAGGCTGTGGTCTGCTGCGTCGCTGGATCGTAGTGATACAACCCCTGCTTTGTGCCTAGCCACAAGGTCTCCTGTGGTCCTTCAGCTATCGCAACCACGGCACCGTTGATGTTGGCTCCCCGCTCGATCTCTCGCTGCTCAGGCTCCCAAGTCCACAACCCCTGATCTGTCCCCAGCCAGAGCGTCTGATCTGTATGCTCATGCAAGGTATACAGCCGTCCATACGCCGTCATGCTCGTGGAAGCCGCTTTGTAGGCGTACCGATCCAGCTTGTAGATCCCGTTGAACGCCGTTCCCGCCCACAGCAAGCCAGCCGCATCTTCGTGAACAGCGAGCACCGTCTTCCCTTCTAAGGTTGCTCGGGCAAGAGGTGAAAAGCGTTCCTGCTGAGGGTTGAACTGGAACAAACCGCCCTGCCGCGTAGCTATCCATAGCGGGCCGCCACCAGACGATCCGGTTACAAACATCACGTTCGGATCGCTCAATCCATCCGCCGTCCCATAGCGTGTCACCTTACCCGTCCGAAGCTGGAGACGGTTCAACCCGTGGCCCAATGATGGATGGTAATAGTCGCCAGTTCCTACCCATAACACATCCGGTCGATGCGGATGTCCATAGACATGACTCACATGATCGCTGCTCAAGGTGTGGGGATCGGAAGGATCCTGCTTGTAGGTCGTAAACTGGTCTGTGACGGGGTCAAAACGACTGAGGCCTCCGAACGTGCCAATCCATAAAGAGCCGTCTGGGTGGACATAGATCGACTTGACCAAGTCGTGTGCGAGGCTAGTGTGATCGCCAGAGCGATGGTAGTAGCGCGTTGCACGTCCCGTTTTGGGATCAAAGCGATTCAACCCATGCTCGGTCCCAACCCAGAGGAGGCCATCGGATGTACCCACCACAGCACGAACATGATCACTGCTCAGGCTCGCCGCATCATCTGGCACGTGGCGATACGCCTCAAAGGTTTCCGTCTTCGGATCAAAGCGGTTGAGCCCCCCCTCTGCTGTGCCAACCCATAAGATGCCGTCCGCGTCCTCGAACAGTGCTACGACAAGCGGATGGCTGAGGCTGTTGGCAGCATACGGCTGCGGCGTATAGGTGGTATAGTTGTACCCGTCATACTTCACCAAACCGTTAGTCGTACCCATCCATAACAGCCCCGAACGGTCTTGGTGGATGGTGATGACGCTGTTTCCCGGCAACCCGTCGGCCACCGTGATCTGCTCCACCCGCAAGGATGCAGCGTCATCTGCGCCCTCTCCCAAACCGCTGCCCATCAGCGTTGCCAGTAAAACAAAGTAGATCATGGCACCACGTAGCCTGTGAAATAAGGCTAGTAGATAGCCGCTCCTATGGCCTCCGAGCGCCCCTTTTGAGACGAATGGTTTCTACTTTGTTGTCAATCGTTACTCCCGATTTCCCTACTGCGTCAGGGAGCGATTTGCCGACGCCCGGTCCCGTCGGCTTGCATCACATACAGACTACGGTTCGCATGGAAAGCAATGTACTGCCCATCCGGTGACCAAAACGGCCCGCCCTCGCTCAGCGTCGGTGTATCTGTCAAACGATTCAAGTCGGATCCATCGGGGCGCACGGTATAGAGATCGGAGGTGTCGTCTGCATGAAGCGCAAAGACGATCCATGCCCCATCCGGTGACCAAGCGGGGGCAGCGGCTCTTCGGCCTCCCGTCAACGCGGTCACTTGGTGAATGACGCCCGTTGCGACCTCAACATAATAGATATTGCGCTCCTCGCTTGGCCCACTATCGAAGGCAATATATTGACCATCCGGTGACCACTTGGGGTGAAACTCGCGATCTTCGGTTTCGGTGAGCCGCCGAACACCCGTGCCATCGGGCTTTATCAGATAGACATCTGATCCGTTCTCATCCATGCGTAAGGTAGCAATGTAGTCTCCTGCTGGCGACCAACTCGCGTGCATCTCTCGCTCTGTCGATGTCGTGATGCGCTGAGGCTCAGCCTCGTCTATCCCCATCACGTACAAGTCCCATGTACCGCGCATCCCTTCGGGAGATCGTGTAAACGCCAATTGCCGCCCGTCAGGCGACCAGGTGGGGTTCGCGTCATAGCCTTCACCATGCGTTAACGCACGCTGGTGATTCCCCTGAGGATCAACCAAACGAATATGAGCGGCAGAACCGATGCGATTGTAATAGGCAATGGCTTGGCCGTCAGGAGACCACTGCGGGTGGATATGCCAGGCCTCTTGTGCCTGGGTAGCGGTGCTGCTGCCAAAAACGACCCACAAAATCGCGTACGAAATAATCTTCCTCATAAAGCTGCTGCATAGGTTGGATAATCACGAACGACTATGCTAACCCATGAAATAGCAGGCAAAACGGACAGGAAGGAGCGCCAAACCTACACATCGGCGCGAGATTAGGCGAATACGCCCCATAACATGCGGAGGGCTACGAAAAGCGCCAACACAGCGAAGGAGCGCCGCAACCATAGCGTGTGGACACGGTGGGCCACCCATACGCCGAAACGTGCCGAGAAAACAGCAGGCACGGCAAGAACAGCAGCATGCAAGATGTCAACGTAGCCGAGGGCGCCAGCGGGGACAGGTTGCCCCCAGCCTAGCACAGCATAGGTCAACACCGCAATACCTGCGATGAAAATGATCGTGGCACTGGATGTACCCACAGCGTCTTTGATGGGCAGCCGCAAGAGGTTGCCATACGCCGGAACAAGAACGATACCACCACCCACCCCAGCGGCGGCTGCTACGATGCCAGCACTCGTCCCTGTGGCAGCCAACGCAGGCCACTGAACGCGCACACCGGCCTCGCGGGTTTCGGACGGCCCACGCCCAATAAGCATGCGCACCGCAATCACGACAAGCAAAAGGCTAAACACGACTTGGAAGGTCGTTGCATCATACCACGGCTGCGTCGTCACAAAGCGCGTCATGCCAAAGATGGCGACTGCACTCGCTAGCCCTGCTGATACGGCGATACGCACCCGGACGCCTCCCTTCTGATAGTGGTACCACGAACTGACCAACGACACCACCAGCGTACAAAACAGGCTCGACCCCAAGGTGAGCGGCGTCACTACCTCGGGCGCAATCTCCAAGCTCTTAAAATAGAAGAAGAGAACAGGCGCGAAGATGATGCCGCCTCCCACGCCAACCAAGCCACCAATAAAGCCTGCGCCGAGGCCAGCGCCAATGAGCAGCATAAGCTGCATGGGGTCTACATCCATGCGTTATTGAGGGGCCAAAACAGCAGCGTATGCCGTCTCATCGGTCAGTACGGCTACAGCTTCCTTGATTTGAGGATCGTTGGTGAGGCCCGCTTTGATCTGAGCCACTTCGCCAAGGTAGCGCGCCATAATGTCCATCCGCAAGCGCTCTTTGAGTCGATCCGCATAGCGCTCGAAATCGGCTGCTTTTTCACGCTGGATCAACGCAGCCAGCGCCTCTGCATCACCCTGTGCATCATCATATCCGATACGCCCGAGGTTCTCGGCCAGCGAAGCTGCCGCCCGCTCCGCCATCGTCCGATACGAGAAGTCTTGGGTTTCCAACCACGCCTGGAAGTCGCTGAGAACGTCGTCGGTCACCTCAAAGTCGGCGGCAATGCTCGGGTGCGTCGCGGCAAAATAGTTGGCATAGAAGAAGAAGGCGGCTCGCCGATCCAGGGCTTGCTCCAACTCGCTGGCTTCGCCCATGGTCACTTCCAGGTCAGGCTCGATGCCACGCCCGTCGAGCACCGTACGCCCCGCTCGTGTCTTGAAGGCGCGACGTAGCGAGTCGGGAATGGTGCGAATACGTCCATCGTGTTGCCCATAATCGATGGCCTGAATGCTACGTCCGCTTGGCGTGTAGTAGCGCGAGGTCGTAATCTTGAGCGAGGTGTTGTAGGGCAACGGGCGTACTATCTGCACCAAGCCTTTGCCAAAGCTCGGCACACCAATGACGACGCCTCGATCCAGATCTTGGAGAGCCCCTGCTACAATTTCACTCGCCGACGCGCTGACTTCATTGACGAGCACTACGAGCGGCAGATCAGGCGCAATAGGTGCGAGGTTGCTGCGGTAAAGCCGTTCGGTGTTCGGCAAGCGTCCGCGCGTCGCCACAATTTCAGAGCCTTCAGGTACAAACAGTTGTGTGATTTCAACCGCTGCATCCAGCAAACCGCCGAGGTTGTCCCGCAGATCCAAGACGACGCCTTGAAGCTGCCCCGTCTTCATGAGGTCTTGCAAGGCCGTCCGCACTTCACCGCCTGCCCCACGCGCAAAGCGCTCCAGCTTGATATAGCCAATACCCCCCGTCGTATCGTCCCACACAAATCCTGTGTAAGTCACGTTTTTGAGCGTGACTTCCTCGCGGGTCAACAGAAACTGCAGCGGCTCTGGCTCGCCTTCCCGTTCCACCACCAACTCGACAGCCGTACCTGGCTCGCCTTGCATGAGCAGACGCATATCGCGCAGTGTGAGGTTTTCAGCAGACTGCCCTTCGAGGCGGATGATGATGTCGCCAGCCCGCACGCCTTGCTTGTATCCGCTGGTCCCTTCAATGGGCGATGTGACGGTGATTTTGCCATTGCGCACGCCTACGTTGATCCCCACACCACCGTAGCGCCCACGGGTGATAATGTCGATGTTGGTATTATCGGCTTCGTCAATGAAAACCGTATAGGGGTCCAGATCTTGCAGCATAGCATCCAGACCGCGCCGCATCACTTTCTCGGGATCTAGTTCGTCGACGTAGCCACCGACGATCTCCTCGTAAACACGCCCGAAAATCTCGAAGTTCTTGCGCAGCGCGAAGTAGGTATCGTCCTTCGGCATCCAGAAGCCAAGTGCTATCCCCGAGGATAGCGTAACCACCAGCAGTGCAACGAGATAGAGGCGTTTTTTCATGATGTGCATGAGCGTGTACGGATACGTCAATCGCTTAGAAAACCTAGTTGGGTTAGATGGGCCACGTATTGCTCCTGCGTCATCGAACAATCAACCAGTGCCATGAACTGTTTTTTAGTCAACCGAAGCTGCTTTGCCATTTTTAAAACCAGCGGCGTCGCAAGGGTTTTGTACTTGGTCCCGTGAGAGACTTTGGTAAAAACGGCGCGTGTAAGACCTTCATGTTCAAAAAAGTAGTAGCGATGATCTCCAGATCGATACGTAAATCCCTTACGTTGCAACGCTCGTTCAATGTCACTTCGTGCAAGGGGCATTCAAATTAACCGTTGGAGGTACTGCTTAAGGCCCTGTATACCGCTATCTGCTGTCTCATCGCTCAGCTGTGTTAGCGCATCGGCCAAGTCTTTAGCTTCGACCTGCATATCCTGAACCGCTTCACGCAACGTAGCTCCAGTGCCAACAAGTGACCACACAGGATGTACAACAAAGACGTGTCCTTCCCCAAATTCGACGCGAAAACACTCACCTTCGACAACAATGGACGTAGGCAGATCGCGCTGACCCCGACCGATAATGCTCGATTTTGTGGTTTCCATACTTGACCTTGAGCTTTTGGACCTGTGTCACTCCAGTGCTGCAGCAAGTTCGCGCTCGCGTTTGCGGCCGACATGCGCCGCAATCAAGATGGACAACTCATACAAGCCCATCATAGGCAGTGCCAGCAACAGCTGGCTGAAGGGATCGGGCGGCGTGAAGATAGCGCCCATTGTGAGGACGACAATCAGGCCGTACTTGCGCCACTTGCGCATCATGGCAGCGGTTAGAATACCAATCTTCGACAGGAAGTAGATGACGACAGGCAGTTCGAACAAGATACCTGCTCCAAACGCCCACATGGTCACGAGATTGAAGTAGCGCGTAATGTCGAACTCGTTGAGAATCTCAGGCGAGATCTGATAGCCCGCAAAAAACTGCAACGCGAGCGGCGTGATGATAAAGTAGCCAAAGGAGATACCGAGGATAAAAAAGAACGTCGCAAAGAAGGCCGCAAAACGTAAACCGTCTTTCTCTGTGGGATACAAACCGGGTTCGATGAACTTCCACATGAAGTAGACGAAAATCGGCGATCCCATCACGATACCCGCTGCGAAGATCGTCCCGATGTGGGCAAAGAACTGCCCTGTAACCGTCCGGTTTTGCAACTCGAAATCGACGGCGTCGATGCCGAGCAAGTCGTACATGAAAAAGTTGGGATCCTTCGGGCCTAACAGAATGACGTCAATAATCCACTGCCCGAAGAAGGCAGCAACAATAGTAACCGCAATGACGCCACCTAACCCTCGGATAAGGCTCCAACGGAGTTCTTCAAGATGCTCCAAAAAGGACATCTCGGCTAGGCCTTGGTCGGGTGGCAACACATCGTGCGACGCCCCATCGCCGTGTACACCCGGCGGTGTCACTATCTTCGTCGCTGAACGCCGTCCAAAAAGCTTCATGGGCTTTGCGCGTTTAGACGTTGGACAAAACGCTTTTCAAACGCCTCCGATAACGAACGTTCCAGAGACACACCAGAAAGGCACGCATTAGGATGAGTCGGAGCCAACGCGAGCGGCATCGCGCAGGTTGAGATCCAGCAAGGCGTCGACCCATACGCCTTCGGCCGCTAGACGGCTTTTGCCTCGGCTCCACGAGAAGTTGAAGAGCGCCATCATGCCGACAACGTTGAAGCCATCGCTCCGCAGCAAGGAGATCGTGCGTACGGCGGTGCGTCCACTGTTGATGATGTCATCCAACAACACAATCGGCTTGCTGCGTTCGACAGGCCCCTCGACGAGCCGACGTCGTCCGTGCGGCTTACGCTGGTCACGCACAAACGCCCCCTTGAAGCGCGGCTCGCCCGGTGCAGCTAAGACCGATGATACGATGGCATAGGCTCCGAAACCATGTCCAGCTACCTGATAGACACCTTTGGCCCGCAGCCGATCCGATAGCACTTGCCCCACTTCCGTCATGATGCGCCCATCCAACATCGGAATCCGGGTGTCGAGCAGCCACCCAATGGGCTGCCCGCGTGGATCCGTAATCAACTCTTGCTGCCGCCGAACCAAGGCTTCTTTGTACAACAACCGACCCAATTCAACCAGGTCTGAATACTGAGAGATGGTGGGCAGTTGGTTCGACATACGAATGTGTACTAGACTAAACGGAACCGCTTTTTTGCACGATTCCTTCTTCTGAAGCCAATGATAAGGAGACAAGCAGACCGACGGCGCTTGGGCACTCTCGAAAAGCAGCGCATTAAATCGCTCCTCGTGCTGCACGTTCCGAAGCGGCACGTTTTCTTACGCTACAACAAAATCGTAGAGGGGGAACTGCGCGCACAACGCATGCACGTCACCACGTACGTTCGCAAGGACCGTTTCGTCGCCGAGGTTGGTCATCACGCGGTCCATCAGTTCAACAATCCGCACAAACTCAGCCTCACCTAAGCCACGCGTTGTCATGGCTGGCGTCCCGACGCGGATGCCGCTGGTGACAAACGGACTCTTATCGTCGTAGGGCACCATGTTCTTGTTGACGGTGATGTCGGCAGCTTCGAGCGCTGCCTCTGCATCTTTGCCCGTGATGCCTTTGTTGCGCAAGTCGATTAGGACCAAATGGTTGTCTGTGCCGCCCGAGACCAAATTGTAACCGCGATCCATAAAGGCTTTTGCCATCGCCTGTGCGTTGGCAATGACACGCTCGGTATAAAGCCTAAAGTCAGGTTTGAGGGCTTCACCGAAGGCTACAGCTTTGGCTGCGATGACATGCATGAGCGGTCCGCCTTGTATCCCCGGAAACACACTCGAATCAAACAGCTCGGTCATGTTCTTGACCCGTCCACTCTTGGGGGCCACCTTGCCGAAAGGGTTCAGATAGTCTTCGCCGACGAGGATCATACCGCCGCGTGGACCCCGCAACGTTTTGTGCGTCGTCGTCGTCACAACATGAGCGTGTGGCATCGGGTTGTTGAGCACACCTGTGGCGATGAGGCCCGCCGTGTGGGCCATGTCCATCCACAGGAACGCTCCGACTTCATCGGCTATCGAACGGAAGGCCGCATAGTCAAAATCACGGGGATAGGCACTCGCCCCGATGGAAATCATCTTCGGCTTAAGAGCAAGCGCTTTGTCACGCACCTTGTCCATGTCGATGCGGCCCGCCAACGGCCCGTCCTTTTCCACGCCGTAAAACTCCGCGTTGTAGAGAAGCCCCGAAAAGTTAACTGGGCTACCGTGTGTCAGGTGACCGCCGTGGGCGAGATCCAAGCCTAAAAGCGTATCGCCGGGATTGAGCAGCGTGAGGTAGACGGCTGCATTGGCTTGGGCCCCTGAGTGGGGCTGCACGTTCACCCACTCGCTCCCGAAAAGCTGCTTCGCTCGGTCACGCGCGATATTCTCCGCAACATCGACGAACTGGCACCCGCCGTAATACCGCTTCCCGGGCAAACCCTCCGCGTATTTGTTCGTCAGCGGCGACCCCATGGCTTGCATCACGGCCTGCGACACAAAGTTTTCAGAAGCGATGAGTTCGAGGCCCTCATTCTGACGTGCGACTTCTTTTTCTAACGCAGCGAAAAGCTCGGGGTCTTGGTATTGCAGTTCGGTCATGATATCCTCTGTTCCATGCACTGCCAGCCGCTGTAGACCTAGTGCAGGAGTGGTGGCAAAACAAATCGTGCCCCAAAATACATGTGCTCACTGCCCAAAACCAATGCTCGGCTCAACCTGCATCGATTTTCACGAGGAGCGTACGCTCATGGCTCGCGCTGGCGATCCTGATCGGGTGCTTTGAGCTGGATGAACTGCCCACCGATCCCCAAAAATTGCCACTGGTCATCGTCGTTCGCCGAGCGGTCGAGGTCGATGGTGTAGAGGCTGCATACCAGGAAGTCTTGCCGCTCCGTGATATCGTCGGCAATAGAGCCGAGTAGGTTCGCCCCTAGCCCTGCAATGGCACGCCCGAGATCGCCACCACCAATTTCTTCGGTGAGGATGGTATCGGCTTCTTCTTCGAGAAAGACCTCAAAGTCACGCATTGTTGGATTGAGATAATACAGCATACCCGCAAAGACGAGAAGCAAAAGCAGTTTACGCATAGCTCGTTGGAATGAGGTTGGTTATCGGTTGTTGACGATCATACGTGCGTATAGGCATCAGAGGCCACGCACGGCGGGGCTGCTTTATGAAACCTCTCTTTTTGCGCAGGCAATTGCCCAAAGTTTCATCCTAACGGCCATCTAGGTCCCTGCCCACCGACAGCCGAACCTCAATGCATCATCGCATAAGCCAAAATGTTGGCTCCCATCTGAAGGGCTTGCAGGCGCAACGCAGGTGGGTTGTCGTGTACGGATGCAGGCTCCCACCCATCGCCCAGATCACTCTCGTACGAATAGAACACCATGACGCGCCCCGCACTATCCAACAAACCAAACCCTTGGGGGGGCTTGCCCTCGTGCTCGTGAACTTTCGGCAATCCACCGGGAAATTCATAGTGTGTATGATAGATCGGATGGTCGAACGGTAACTCGACGAACTCCTGCTCGGGGAAGACTTTTTTCATCTCCCGCCGGATGTGTTTGTCCAGGCCGTAATTGTCGTCGATGTGCAAAAAGCCTCCACCGTCCAGGTAACGCCGTAAGCGCCGCGCTTCTTCGTCCGTAAGATGCACATTGCCATGCCCGGTCAGGTAGAGATAGGGATAGCTAAACAGTTTATCGCTCGTCAACTCGACTACCTCTTCTTTGGGCGCGACATCCATCAACGTCTGCTGGCGCACAAACCGTAGCAACTCTGTCAGCGACTGCTCATCACTATACCAGTCACCGCCGCCACCGTACTTGACCCGTGCCACCTCAATGCTGTACTGCTGCTGTGCGAAGCTCTCTCCTATACCAACCCCGAGCAGCAGCACCATCACCCACACGCCCTTCTGCATCATCCTATCCTTGTTCTATTCACCATGTATCGCCGAGGTATGTCATACCCACAAACGTGTCGTAAAGTTTGACTAAACGGGGGCCGCCTGTTTCTATTGCTTCTAGGCCCCCAGCAACAAGCACAGGTCCACTATAACATCCCACCCAATTGGCTGATGTGTTCCTTTCCTGCGGTGCATCATTAGCCTCCAGAAGAGGAGCCTTTGGGAGTCTGTTGGGTATGTAGGGGCCGTCCTATCTCCCTTTGAACCAACCCCTCTCACCACACTGATACGCTCTTCTGTCCATCCCTGTATTGCCGCCGCCTTGGGTCTGCTGAGCTTCGTTCTGCCGTTGCATACTACGCAGGCGCAGTCCACCAATGGCCTCTATATCAACGAGTTTCTCGCCTCGAACCGTAGCGCGCTAGCGGATCCTGATTTTGGAGACTACGGTGACTGGCTCGAACTGTATAATGGCCGTACCGAGCCTGTTGACCTGAGTGGGTATTACCTCACAGACGACTTAACAAACCCTGGTAAATGGCGTGTCCCTGACGGGACAACTATCGCTCCCAGTGGCTTCCTCCTCTTCTGGGCTGACGACAAAGATGAGGGCTTGCACACGAACTTCAGGCTCTCGGCTTCTGGAGAAACCATTGGCCTCTTCACGCCGCTAGGTCAACCCGTCGACACGCTCACCTTTGGTCCTCAAACAACCGATATTTCTCAGGGACGCTCGCCCGATGGTGCTTCTTTGTGGCGTTTTTTCGACACACCAACCCCCGAGGCCGCGAACCCCACTAGCCCCTTTGAGAGCATTGCTCCTCCACCAGAGGTCTCGCTAGCAGGCGGCTTTTATGACCAAGCCCAAAATGTCGTGCTCCGCACATCCCTACCAAACGGCACGATCCACTACACGCTCGACGGCTCTCCACCTACGCCTGCCTCTCCCGTCTACAGTGCTCCGCTGCTTTTCGACACGACGGGTGTCCTTCGCGCTGCCGTGTTCCGGGTAGGCACGGTCCCTAGTGCCGTCATCACACACACGTACTTTATCGGCGAAACCTCACACCTCCCCATCATCTCTCTCGTCACGGATCCTGATCATTTTTTCAGCGATGAGACGGGCATTTATGTGGAAGGAACTAATGGCATTCCGGGGCGCTGCCGTAGAGACCCTGTCAACTGGAATCAGGACTGGGAGCGCCCGGTCCATGTGACGCTCTTTGAGCCCGATGGTGCAGTTGGCTTTGCCATAGACGCTGGCGTGAAAATGTTTGGGGGCTGTGGGCGCATCTACCCGCAAAAGTCGTTGGCCCTTTTTGCACGACGGATCTACGGTTCTGCGAACATCGAGTACCGTGTGTTTCCCGACCAGCCGATAGATCGCTACAACAACTTGGTGCTGCGCAGTTCGGGGCAGGATTGGTGGCGCACCATGTTCCGCGATGGCATGATACAGACGGTAGCTCGCCAGGGCTTAGATCTCGACGGTCAGGCCTATCGCCCAGCGGTTGTCTATCTGAATGGAGCCTACTGGGGCATCCACAACATCCGCGAGAAACTCAATGCCCATTACGTCGAAAGTCATTACGGTGTTGACGATGATGATGTAGAATTACTCGATGTGGATAAGACCCCACCTAAAGGCCGCTCTACCCACTACGACGCTCTCACGACCTATATCGGCACGCACGACATGACGCTGCCTGAGAGCTATGCCCACGTGCAGCAACAGATCGATGTAGATGCCTACCTCGACTACCTCATTGGCGAAATCTACAGTGCGAATGCAGACTGGCCCGGCAACAACCTCAAACTCTGGCGACCGATGACACCCGACGGGCGTTGGCGCTGGATGTTCTTCGACCTGGACTTCGGGTTCGGCGGCAACGCAGAAGGCCAATTTGACAGCAACACCTTAGCACTGGCCACCGCTCCTAATGGCCCCGACTGGCCGAACCCGCCGTGGTCCACCTACTTATTCCGAAAACTGCTGGAGCACGACACGTTCCGGCATACGTTTATCCAACGCCTTGCGGCCCATATCAACACGACGTTCGCGCCCCAACGTGTCATCCACGTCATTGACAGTCTGCAAGCCCACATCGCCCCTGAGATTCCTCGCCATAAGGAGCGTTGGCCTCGTTCCATATCCTTCGGCGATACCTGGGATGAGTTGGTAGAGATCATGCGCGTGTTCGCCCGCAACCGTCCCGCCGAGATGCGCACGCAGGTGCATCGCGAACTCGGGGTTCCGGGGTCAGCCCTTCTCAACCTAGACACGAACGAAGCGGTGGGCGGTCAAATCTACGTGTACGGCGTCCCGATACCGCGTGGCTTTTTTAGCGGCACGTTCTTTCGGGAGATACCGCTCCAACTGGTAGCCGTGCCTGATGAGGGCTATCGCTTCGCGGGCTGGTCAGGGGCCACTACCTCTGCCGCTGACACGTTGGCATTTGTGCTGCGTGGCACCAGTACCTTGGAAGCTGCTTTTGTACCGGATGGCACCTCAACGACGACAGCACCACGCCCCGAACCGCAAACAAGCCGACTGCGACCGAACTACCCCAACCCCGCCACTGGCACGACAACGATAGCGTTGGTCCATGCCACAGCAGGCCTGCTGTCCTTAAAAGTCTATGATCTGTTGGGGCGTGAACAGGCTACGCTGATCCACGAAACGCGATCAGCAGGCACGTACCATCTCACATTCGATGCCACGCACCTTCCCAGTGGCGTCTATATCCTCGCGATGCAGAACGCACATGGAACGCTTACGCAACGCATGGTGGTTACCAACTAACAGCCCAACTCCAAAGAGGTCAAGCAGAGAAAAAACCTTTGTTTCGAGTGTTCGCGTGTTTGCGTGTTTGCGTGTTTCGGTGTTTATGAGAACCCAGCGGGAACTTGGCTAGGACGGTAGCGTGCGCTCTGGACGCTTCACTTTACTCGTGGCAACCATGCGCATCGAACGTATAGCTTTACAACATGTCGGCCCGTTCGATCACCTCGACCTAACGTTTCCGAAGGTGCGAGACGACTCGCATGCCGAGATTCACATCTTTACAGGACCAAATGGCAGCGGCAAAAGCACGTTGCTGTATGCGCTCGCCTGTCTCTGGAGTTTCGTTGATGCCTCACTTATCAGTAAACGGTTCCGCCACTCATCGCTTCATACACATCCTGAAGTTCGACTCCAATATGATGATGGGTTTCAGTTGGTTTACGCCCCGTCAGACATCGATGTAGACAAAAACACTTTTAACTGGAACCGCAAACAGCAGGGGCGCAGGATTAATTGGTTTTGGAATCTCAATCAAGTGAGTGGCATTTCTGACTATTTAGAAAAATCTATCCGATATGATGCGAACGACCGAACTAGCTTAAAAAGCTTTGATTTCGCACTTTTTGGATACGGAGGAACACGATCTATACGCCCAGGTCAACTACCCTCCATAAAAGAACTAACGGATAATCCTTTCGAAAAATCGCTGTCTTTCCTTAATTCAACTGACTCGCAAAAGCTAGTGCAGTGGATTGCCAATACCATCGCTAAAGAAGCAATAACCTATAAACGAGGAGAAAGGGTAGCTGCTGAGAGCTATATCACTACGCTTAAAAACATTGAAGACGCTGTCTCAAGAATCACGGAAAAGCCTGTTTCTTTTATCCTAGAAACTGAACCTTTAAACGTTCGCGTCAACTATGAGGGCAGTGTTTGTGACTTTGACGGCCTGCCCGATGGTGTTCAGTCCATTCTAAGCTGGATTGCCGACTTACTGATGCGAGCAGATCGTATTCGGTGGAGCACCAGCGGTAGTGTCTTAGAAAAAAACTACATCCTCTTTCTGGACGAGATCGATATTCACCTGCATCCGGCGTGGCAACGACGCATCCTGCCCGTCGTGCAGGACCTTTTCCCCAACGCCCAGATTTTTGTCTCTACGCATTCGCCCTTTGTCGTAGGCTCGATTGATGATGCGTGGGTGCATCGGTTAGACTTTGTGGATGGCAACGCAACCGTAGTCGCAACAGAAGAAGCAAAAGCGGGAAGTAGTGTATCGCTCGTCCTTGAAGAAGTATTCGGCATCCAGGAGCAGTTTGACATTGAAACGGAAGAAGCGCTGGATACTTTTTATGTGGAGTTGGACCGGGTGCTCAAGGGCGAAGAACAGCGTTTGGAACATCTGCTGTCGCTTGCGCGCAGCCTCAGCGAGCGCGGCTTGGAAGTGCATGACATCGTTGCCCGCGAACTACGACAACTGGAGCGACATACTGTTCGAACCTTAGATGTATGATTGGTTTTGATCGGCCTGACGCACCAGCGTTCTTAAAAAACCAGTACAAGGCATGGGGCAGACGCTATGCAGAAAGGCGAACCGCACAACCCAACGCCTCATTTACATGGGTGCAGTATCAGGGAACGCCGTGCAACCATCTGATTTTGGAAGCCTTGGAGCCACTGACTCAGAACCATTGCGCGTTCTGTGATGCACATGCCCTCGGGGTCGCCTCCCGACAAACCATTGAGCATTTCCGTCCGAAAAGCACGCATCCTCATTTGGCCTATGCATGGGCCAACCTTTTCTTGTGTTGTGATGTATGCCAACAAGCCAAGGGGGACACGTTCAGTCGTTTGCTCTTGAAACCCGATGTGTTGGACTACAGGTTCGAGCGCTATTTCATTTACCGCTATCGCACAGGCGAAATCCTACCGAATCCTGCAGCTTCACCTGCTGAGCAAACACGAGCAGCAGAGACCATTGAGGTGTTCAAGCTCAATACGCCCAAGCGCAAGTGGCAACGCCGACACGAGCACAAGCGGGGTTTAGACACTGCAACCCTTGATGAAGTACCGTATCGGTTCATCTACCGATGATGGGGCTGACCACTCAAAACATGCGATACCACTGCACCATCGGGAAGGGTGCGGGAGCTACTTCACCATCGACGATAAATCCTACAAAGCCGAATTGGAAGGCCTGGTCGCGCTTGTCCTGAAAGCGGACGCCAGGAATGATTAGTGCGAAGCCCATTCCATCATCAACTGTTGGCATAACAATCGAATCGAACACAAGGCTGACCGTAGATCCCACTTGGGTCATCCCGCCCAGGGCAAAAAGCGCGTTTCCTTCTCCTCTGCCACTTTCCCAGACGGTACCGTACCCTGCCGACAGGGTAAGGTTGTTGCGACGGTTGCCCAGTGTGATAGCTCCAAACGGTAACGCTATCCCAAAATCGGGAGCCGTCCATGATCCCGTGCCGAGTAATGTCCCAAGGGCAACGTGTGTTGATTCATCCAGCTCGAAGCTGTACTTCAGGTTGCCAATCAGGGGCACGCCGAACCACGAGGTAATGATACCAATGCCCAAACGCTCGCTGATCCCAAACTGAAAGTTGGGGCCGTAGGTATTCCATTGAATGTAGCTAGCCCCTCGGGGAACGGATAACCCGTTGGTGGTGAGGAAGTAGCGCGTGGCGAATGCATGATTGCCCAAGTCTACTTGACGCTCTACTCCCTGTCTCCGCATCTCTTTGATCTGGTACTTTGGGATTATTACACGTCCGAGGTTTTCCGTTTCGATGATCACCTCGCGTCCATCATCGGAAACGATTCGTCCAACAAACTCGCCACCGTCTTGCGTCGTGATCACGTGTATGCCAGTCATGATAACCCGTGTGGTATCGGTAACCTGTTGGGCCATGGCTGCACTGCCGAACAAGCTCATGCACATTAAAAAAACTATTCCTAAGCGCATAATTTTTCTATTTTTATCGATAAGACCAATGTGAGGGGGCGCGGCCTTAATACACGAACCACCTCTGGTATGACCAAAGTACCGCTCCCACCTCGCGCCCCACTCTCAGCCAAGGTTCGTGCCGCGTTCCCATCCGAGAGTTTAATGAAGCAGAGAACGTGCCGATACCTTAAGAAGCGCGTTCGATAAGGCAGCAGGCTTGCGCAAACCATAAGCAGCCCCTATCTTCTGCGCTACACTCATCAAGAACGACTGAGGGACAGGCCCTACGACGTCGTGGCAACCGGGTGTTTCGTACAAGCGAAACGCTGACTTGGTGCCAATTCCTGCCCGCACTGCTGCGGGAGAGATGAGACCGAAGACACATCCTGTGTGCTAGCGGCTGGCTCCGCTCTTCGTTCTTGGTGAGGATCACAAACTGAAAACCTCACCAACCTTAACACGAAGAGTCTCATGCATCCCAACACACGCCTCGCGCTCGCTGGTCAACGCACCGACACCTGTTACAACAGCATCGTTCCCCCGCTGTACCAATCCGCCATCTTTCGCTTTGAAGACATCGGCGAAACGAAAGGCTTTGATTACACCCGTAGCGGCAATCCCACCCGTAAAGCCCTCGAAGATGTGTTGGCTGATCTCGACGGCGGCGCAGGAGCCGTGGCGCTAACGAGTGGCATGGCCGCGATCTCGACAACGCTTGCGTTGTTTGACACAGGCGCACACCTCATCTGCTCCCACGACTGCTACGGCGGCACCGAGCGCCTCTTGTGCCACTTGCAAGCCCAGGGCAAGCTCGACGTCTCCTTTGTCGACTTGACGGATCTTTCAGCCCTCCAAGCAGCTATCCGGCCTACCACCCAAGCCGTTTGGGTAGAGACGCCCTCCAACCCTTTGCTTCGCATCGTGGACGTAGCCGCGTTGGCAGATGTGACACACGCCTATGACCTGACGCTGATCGTAGATAACACGTTCCTTTCGCCCATCCTACAGCAGCCGCTCGCCCTGGGGGCTGATCTCGTCGTGTATTCGACGACGAAGTACATCAACGGTCACTCTGATGTCGTCGGCGGTGCTATCGTAGCGAAAACGCCAGAATTAAACGAGCGCATCCAGTTTACGGCCAATGCCTTTGGCACCATCGCCCAGCCCTTCGACTGCTGGCTCGTCCTGCGCGGCATCAAGACGCTTCCGCTGCGCATGAAGCAACACGAGGCCAATGCCCAGGCCGTCGCCGAATTCCTGGACGTCCACCCGAACGTCGAGCGCGTCTTCTATCCCGGGCTACCTGACCATCCGGGGCATGCCCTAGCGCAACAGCAGCAGTACGGCTTCGGCGGTATGGTCTCGTTCGAAGTACGCGGCGGCACCGAGGTCGTTAACCACTTGCTGCGCTCCACACAGGTCTTCACGCTGGCCGAGTCGCTTGGTGGTGTTGAGTCGCTGATCGAACAGCCTGCCACCATGAGCCATGCTTCGATGCGTCCTGAGCAGCGCGCGGCTGCGGGCATCTCAGATCATGTCATTCGCCTCTCCGTCGGCATCGAGGACATCCACGACCTCCTCGCCGACCTCGATCAAGCGCTGTCCTACGCTCCTGCCACCACCGCGCGCACGCTCGAAGCCCTCGCAGCATAGGGTGGGTCCCAGGTTTCGGGTTTAAGGTTGCAGGGGCGGACATATAGCGGGAAAGGGTGGACGTTCGGGGTTACAGGTTCCACGGAGTACCCTAAACACCTGAACACGTCAATACCCAAACACCTGAACACCACTTTCCGTAATATTTCTACGCCCTGTGGCCTCTAAACCTTCATTATCCCACCCCATCTCGCCAGCCCCATGAAACACCTGCCTGCTGCGCTACTCGTCTTCAGCTTGGGCCTTACGGGGTGTACGCCGCAGACGGGGCAGGAAGGAACGTGGCCGGCGGTGCTGGAAGTACCTGCGAGCAACTTGCCGTTTTCGCTGGATGTGACGGGAGTCAGCGAGACCGTCGAACCCTATTTACGAAACCTACAAAACCAATTTCTACGCCTTCGTCGATCAACTCCTAACCGAATAGCAACGGACCAACACGTCACATACCTTTCCCCGCATCTTCACGCGCTCCAGAACTTCGTGCTAGTATTTCAGTATAGCAAAACTTAGTTTTAGCTTAGCCTAAAAAAAGAGTATACGAAGTAGAAGCGTGCTATGAAGACATTACGTGCATACCAGTGGGGCTGGCTGGGCCTGCTGATTGTTGGAATTGGTTTGCTGGGCTGCCAAGGCACAACGAGCCGAACCACAGCCTCTGATGGCGGCCCCCTGAACGTCGTCGCTACAACCAGCATGGTGGCGGATTTGGTTGAAGCGGTTGGGCAAGACCGCACCGATGTGACAGGCTTAATGGGTCCTGGCGTCGATCCGCACTTGTACAAGGCCAGCGAAGGCGATGTCGTCCGCATGGCCGAAGCCGATGTCATCTTCTACAACGGCCTTCATCTCGAAGGTAAGATGACAGAAGTGTTTGAGCAGATGCGACGCCGCGACATTCCGACCTTTGCCGTCGCCGAGAACAGCATCCCCGACAGCTTGCGCTTAGCCTCCGCGACGTACACAGGCTCCTATGATCCGCATGTCTGGTTCGATGTATCCCTGTGGATGCAGGTAGCCCAAGAAGTAGAGCGGATACTGACTGAGATGGACCCGCAACACGCAGACTTTTACGCAGCTAATGCAGCGGCCTACTTGGAAGAGTTAGAAGCTTTAGATGCCTACGTCCTAGAGCAGGCGGCCCGCGTTCCTGCCGAGCGCCGTGTGCTCATCACGTCGCACGATGCCTTTGGCTACTTTGGAGCCGCGTATGGCTTTGAGGTTCGCGGCTTGCAAGGGATCAGCACGGTTTCTGAAGCAGGCACCGCCGACGTTCAACAACTCGCAGCGTTTGTCGCCGAGCGTCAGATTCCAGCGTTGTTCGTCGAGACTTCGGTATCGTCCCGTGGCATTGAAGCGGTGCGTGCGGCGGTTCGGGCACGCGGTTTTGAGGTGCGCATTGGCGGCAACTTGTTCTCCGATGCCCTCGGCAGCCCCGATACGCCCGAAGGCACCTACAGCGGCACGGTACGCAGCAACATCGACACCATCGTGTCGGCGTTACTGGGCGAGCCGCCCGTTTAAGCACCTCCTACCCGTACATATTTGCCCCAAACCTATGCGTCGGACGATAGTATTTGGTGCGATATATCCAAACGACGTGACGGAAGGCGCATCATGAGTAGGTTATTTTCCCGTTTTTATTCGCCCTGGGCGCTGCTCCTAGCGATACCGTTGCTGGTGCTTACCGGATGCCGCGAAGATTTTGGAACGGGCACCACGTTTGAGGAAGAAGATCCACTGCGCCCCCAGCCGTTTATCTGGGAAGCCCAAAATGAGGGCCTCACAGACCCACGTGTCTCCGCACTCGCCTTTGCCCCCAACGGCTTGCTGATTGCAGGAACTAGCAGCGGCGTCTACCGCTCGGACGACCGCAGTATTACCTGGGAACGCATGCTGGTGCCCGGACGCGCGATGCTGTCGGTGGCTGTCGATCCTAAGAACACGCTCTATGCCCGCAGCACGTTTGGCGTTTTCCGTTCGGACAACAATGGCACCTCATGGCAACAAACCGCCCTCATCCGCGACGACATCAACACGCTGTTGATGACGCCTACGGGTATGCTCTGGGCGGGCACCATGAGCGGCGAAGTTTTGCAATCCGATGCCAACGGACAGACGTGGAAGCGCTCCGACAATGGCTTGCCCCAAGCGCCCGTGCGTGCCTTAGCCCGCAATAACCAAGGTACATTGTACGCCGCACTCAACGGCTCAGGCCTCTACCGTTCGACCAATGATGGCGTGCGCTGGGAGCGCACAGGCTTGACCACAGGCTTCATCAATGATGTCCTCTCCGACGGCACGACGTTATACGCCGCAACGCTGTTCCGCACCGTCATGCGCTCGACCGATGGCGGCGAGACGTGGACGCCTGTAGGCCCTAACGGCCTGACCTTGCCGACCATCCACACGCTGACCCAGGGAAGGAATGGCCATCTGTTTGCTGGAACCGATGGCGACGGCATCTACCGTTCTATAGATGGCGGGCAACGGTGGGTTGCTCTCAACGACACAACCTTACACCCAGTCGTCTTCAGCTTGGTCTTCGACGCGGACGGACACCTGTACGCGGGCACCGAGCAGGGCGTCTTCCGGAGCCGCGAAGCCCTCGGCCTCTTAGGAACCTGATCGCTCCCACCGATGCCCTGCTCACGCCCTCCACAAGCTCTGACCCTGTAGTACCTGCCTATGCCTGAACACACGACGCCTGCGGCCCTAACGGTGCGCGACTTAACCGTGGCTTACCGCGAAAAACCCGTGCTCTGGGACATCGACTTAACGGTCCCTTCCGGTGTCCTCATGGCGATTGTAGGCCCGAACGGAGCAGGCAAAACAACGTTCATCAAAGCGGCGCTCGGCTTGGTCCCGAAAGCAGCAGGCGAGGTGCGCATGTACGGCGAACCCTATGCCTTGCAACGCCAAAACATCGGCTACGTCCCACAGCGCGGCAGCGTCGACTGGGATTTTCCGGCAAGCGTCCTAGATGTGGTGGTGATGGGGTTGTACGGGAAGCTCGGTTGGTTTCGGCGAGCGGGTCGCAAAGAACGCGGTGCCGCCATGACCGCGCTAGATAAAGTCGGCATGACGGCGTTTGCAGATCGGCAGATTAGCCAGCTTTCGGGCGGGCAGCAACAGCGCGTGTTTCTGGCCCGTGCGCTCGTCCAGGATGCCCGCCTCTACTTCATGGACGAACCCTTCCAAGGCGTGGATGCCACCACCGAGCGGGCTATCATCGACCTCTTGCGCATGCTACGAGCCGAGGGTAAAACCGTGGTCGTCGTGCATCATGACCTCCAGACCGTGCCCGAATACTTCGACTGGACGCTGCTCCTCAACGTGCGTCGCATCGCCAGTGGCCCTGTCGATGATGTGTTCACGGATGAGAACCTACGGCTGACCTATGGCGGACGTGTCGGCTTTTTGCGGCGCACCACGCCTGCTTCGGAAACGACCTGAGTCGTACTATGGACGTGCTCTACCAACTCTTTACGGATTACACGCTCCGCAACGTCGCTCTCGGATCGGCGGTGCTCGGCATGGTGAGCGGCGCACTGGGCAGCTATGCGGTCTTGCGGCAGCAGAGCTTGCTCGGCGATGCGGTCGCGCACGCCGCGCTGCCTGGAATCGCGCTGGCGTTCTTGCTCACGGGCAGCAAAGTTCCCCTCGTACTCATCCTCGGTGCAGCGCTGGCTGGCTGGCTCGCCACCCTTATCATAACGAGCATCACCGAGCGGACCCGCATCAAATACGACAGCGCGCTTGGTGTTTTATTGGCCGTCTTTTTCGGATTTGGCCTGTTGCTACTTACCATTATCCAGAAGCAACCCAATGCGAGCCAAGCAGGTCTCGAAACTTTTCTGTTTGGGCAAGCCGCTGCTTTGGTGGCGCGTGATGTCTACACGATGGCAACGATTGGCTTTGGCGTGCTCGTGGTTGTTGTGCTGCTCTGGAAAGAGTTTCAGGTGCTCTCCTTCGATGCCGAGTTTGGTAAAACGCTCGGTCTCCCCATGCAGCGACTGAACGTGCTATTGATGACGCTGTTGGTCCTGGCGATTGTGATTGGCCTTCAGACGGTAGGCGTCGTCTTGATGAGCGCTATGCTGATTGCGCCTGCCGCCGCTGCCCGCCAGTGGACGGACCGCCTCGGACTGATGGTATTCATCGCCATGGCCTTCGGAGCCCTCGCAGGTATCGCTGGAGCCATTCTCAGTAGCATCCGCACCCACCTCCCGACAGGCCCTACCATTGTACTCTGCATCAGCGCTATCGTCGTCGTGTCGATGTTGGTTGCTCCTAACCGAGGACTGGTATGGCGTAAGATCCGCGACTGGCGCAATGGGCATCGGCTCCGCCTCGAAGCGACCATCTTGGATTTATATGCCCTCGCCGCCCAGCACAAGAGCCAGGCCTATCCCCACGCAAAAGCCGTGCTGGATGTGATGCGCGCAACCTCCGGTTCCACGCTGCACAACCTCAAACGCTTGCAGGAGCAGGGCCTGGTCCAACCCATCGCCCCCAACCAGTGGGCACTGACTGAAGCGGGTATTACCTACGCCCAACAGCTCATGAAGGAGCGTCACCTAACCACATGAGCAGCGCCCAGCTTGACATACAACTCATCGCCATCGTGGTGGCTGCGGCGTGCGCGCTGCCCGGCGTCTTTCTCGTCCTGCGCCGGATGGCAATGATGAGCGATGCCATCAGCCATGCCATCCTGCCCGGTATTGTTGTCGCGTTCTTCCTCACCCACGACCTCAACTCGCCGTTGCTCATTTTGGGAGCCGCACTCACAGGCGTCTTGACGGTCGCCCTCGTTGAGGCTATCAACCGCACCCGCCTCGTCAAAGAAGACGCTGCGATTGGCCTCGTCTTTCCCGTCTTGTTCAGCATTGGTGTCATCCTCATCGCGCAATACGCGGATGATGTCCACCTTGATACTGACGCGGTCTTACTCGGCGAACTGGCCTTTGCACCGTTTGACCGATTCATGGTAGCAGGCTATGATCTTGGCCCACGCTCGCTTATCGTAATGCTCACCATCTTGCTGATCAACGGTGCGTTTATCTGGGCATTTTACAAGGAGTTACAAATTGCCACGTTCGATGCAGGCCTTGCCGCTGCCCTCGGTTTTTTTCCGCACGTGTTGCATTATTTGCTGATGGGCCTCGTGTCTGTAACCGCTGTGAGCGCCTTTGATGCTGTGGGTGCGATTCTGGTGGTCGCGTTTATCGTAGGACCACCTGCTGCTGCACACTTGCTCACCGACAAATTGCCCTATATGCTCGGCCTGAGCGTGTTGCTTGGCATCGTGAGTGCCTTGAGCGGCTACTGGCTAGCTCATGTGCTGGATGCCTCCATCGCAGGCGGCATGGCGACGATGATTGGCGTCGTCTTTGGCTTGACGGTCCTCTTCGCACCAGCGCGTGGCCTGCTCGCGCAACAGCGGCTCCGCACCTATCAGCGCTGGCTGTTCGCCCAAAAAATGCTGACCATCCACCTCCACCAACACGAAGGGTTACCCGAAGAAGTGCGCGAAAACCGAGCTTCTCACTTGCACGAGCACATCCAATGGGACATAGCCTTCGGACAGGAAGTCGTCAAGCGCGCCGTCGGCAACCACTTTGTTGAGCAGCGTAACGGGCACTTGTACTTGACTGATTCTGGTCGTGCGTTTGCGCAGGAAGCCGTCGTCGAAACGTGATGCCACGTTCGCTAGGCCTTTACATCTAGACTTCTGCAAAAGCCGCCGCATAACGCCGTTGATACTCGCGTGGTGTAAGTCCGACGATGGCCTTAAAATGACGGTTGAAATTTGAAAGCGTCCGGTACCCACTTTCCTGGCTGATCCGACTGATCGTCTCGTCTGCTTCGACGAGCAGCTTGCAGGCATACCCCACACGCAGCTCTGCAATAAACTGGGAAAGCGTTTTGTTGGTGCGCTCTTTGAAGTAGCGGCAAAAGGCCGTCGGCGTCATGTTGGCGACCTCAGCAACCTCAGCAAGGCTCAAGTCTTCGGTGAAGCGGCCCATAATGAACGCGATGACCTGTTCCATTCGCTCGCTATCCACAGCCCTAAAGGTCCCGCTAAAAACGTCCTTCGACAGTACCCGCACCTCCTTTGCACGTGAAAGCATGTCGAGGATGTGGAGCAACCTGAGAATACAGTCGAACCCTTCGGCTTCAACCAAGGCGCGCATGCTCTGCGTCACGTGGTGCTGCGTTGCACCGCCGAAAGCCAACCCTTGCGCCGAACGATCCAACAGTTGCCGAATTTTGAGTCCTTCCTGGGTATCCAGAATATGCTCGGCGAGCAAGCCATCCCTAAAGTAGACCACGATACCGTGCGTAATCAGCTGGCTTGCCCGAACGAAATAGCGATCATCGCTACGCCACACGTGGGGCAAGTTGGGTCCAGTCAGCACGAGGTCACCAGGACCAAAACGCTCCACATGATCGCCGACAAACCGCGTGCCCGTCCCCTCCAGCACTACAAACAGTTGATACTCAGGATGAAAGTGCCAGTGCGGGTCAAAGTACGGCTCTCGCAGATCGCGGACGAGCAGCGCGTGGAATGCCGGAATAGCAGCTTTGGAGATCATGAATAGCCTCGATTAGCACAAAATGTCTGACTACATGTTAAGATAGTGTCAGAACTAATCAAGATTGACGAAGCCTTTATGGAGTACCCCTCTTTTATTTACGTATGCCGGATGCGCTTCCAGTCCCTGCAAACCGGAGACGCGACTTCTGTTCTTTTCAAACATCCACCGATATGTCGGACACGCTTAAGGTTGCCATCGTCGGACTCGGTTTCGGTGCCGAGTTCATCCCCATTTACCAACGTCACCCCAACGCCGAGATGTGGGCGATTTGTCAGCGCACGGAAAGTGCCCTCAACGAGATCGGCGATCAGTTCGGCGTGGACCGTCGGTTCACCCGTTACGAAGAACTGCTCCAGGATCCTGAACTGGATGCCGTCCACATCAACACACCCATTGCCGCGCATGCTCCCATGGCGTTGGCCGCACTCAACGCTGGCAAACACGTGGCCTGCACCGTCCCGATGGCAACGAGCGTCGAGGAATGTCTTCAAATCGTGGAGGCGGAACGGCGATCAGGCAAGACGTACATGATGATGGAGACGGCAGTCTTCACGCGGGAGTACCTGTACGTGCTGGACTTGTATCGCCAAGGCAAGCTGGGCACGCTCCAATTCCTGCGCGGATCTCATCAGCAAAACATGAGCTTGCCTGGTTGGCCGGCCTATTGGTACGGTATGCCCCCTATGCACTATGCGACGCATGCCGTCAGCCCCCTCTTGCATTTGGCAGGCGCACGGGCGAAATCCGTTGTCTGCTTTGGTTCGGGGCGTATTCGCGACGAATACGTAGAGCCGTACGGTTCGCCGTTTGCCGTTGAGACCGCCCTCGTCGAACTCGCCGACTCGAACCTCGCCTGCGAGGTAACCCGTTCCCTCTTCGATACCATCCGGCAATACCGCGAGAGCTTTGATGTCTACGGCACGGAGCGCTCGTTTGAGTGGGAGCAAACCATCGGTGATGACCCGGTGATGTACTCGGGCTTTGAGGACGCCGAGCGCATGGAGGTGCCTGACTTTGGGCACCTACTTCCCGATGAGATTGCAGGCTTTACCCAAGCGGGCGTCTACGACGATGAGCATGAGCACACCTCCTTCATTCAGGGCGGCGGACATGGTGGCTCGCACCCGCATCTCGTGCATGCATTCGTTTCAGCGGTGCTCGAAGGCCGCAAGCCTGTCGGTCACGGAGCCGAAGCCGCCAACTGGACGATGACGGGCATTTGCGCCCACGACTCGGCCATGAAAGGCGGTGAGCGGATCGAAATCCCGCAGACGTAAGCCCATGCTTCTTCACCTGGATCGGTATCGTACCTATGCAACTCGGCATCAGCACATGGGTCTGGACCTCGCCTACCACCGATGACGTTATCGAACGCCTCGTCCCGCATATCGCGGCCTTGGGCTACGATGTGATTGAGCTACCGCTCGAATCGACCTATCCGTTCGACCTGGAAAAAGCGAAGGCCCTCGCCGATGCCCATGGGCTAGCAATCTCTGTTTGTGCCGTCATTGGCCCAGGGCGCGATTTGCTGCTCGCGGACGAGCAAGCGGCAGGCGTTGCTTATCTACGCGCCAGCATTGAGGCTGCGGAAGCGCTCGGCTCCCCAGTCATCGCCGGGCCGTTTTACTCGGCGGTCGGACGCTGCTGGCGACAAACTCCGGACGAACGCGAGCGCGACCTGAATGCGCTGGCAGAAACACTGCGAACACTGGGCAGCTATGCGGCGGACAAAGGGGTGTCGCTGGCTGTCGAACCGCTCAACCGTTTCGAGACGAGTTTCCTGAACACAACGGCGCAAGCCCTGGACCTGATCGCACGGGTGAACCATCCCGCCGTAGGAGTGGGCCTGGATCTCTTCCATTTAGGCATTGAGGAAAAACAACCGGGAGATGCCATTCGGTCGGCAGGCCCCCACCTAAAGCATGTGCAGGTGGCAGAAAACGACCGGGGGACGCCTGGAACGGGCCACTTGCCGTGGGGCGATATTGGCCAAGCGCTGCGCGATGTGGAGTACAAAGGACGTGTTGTGATTGAGACGTTCTCCGACCGCGTCGAGACCATTGCACGAGCCGCTGCGATCTGGCGTCCCCTAGCGCCCGACTCCAACACCCTCGCCCGCGACGGCCTCCAGTTTCTGCGCGACCTCTTCGCCGAAAAGCCTGCCCCGTGACACGAGTCCTAGACATCTAATCCACTTCAGCCATGCGTACGGTTTTCGGTACCTCCAGTGTTCTGATAGTCGCTCTGCTTGTGGGAGCGTTCTCCGCAAACGCTGTAGCCCAAGAGTCATCACGAGCATTGCCCGCCCCAACAGACGAAGCGCAACCTGTCGAAGTGCTGTTCCTCGGTCACGCGAGTGACCACCACAACTCGGCAGCCTATGCCCCGATCCTGTCGGCGGCCTTCGCCAAGCGTGGCTTGCACGTAACGTATGTAGAAGACCCTGACGCCGCCCTCCGGCCGGAGGTGTTGGCGCACTACGATGCCTTGCTTCTTTACGCCAACCACGATGTTATCACACCTGAGCAAGAGCGCGCCTTGCTGGACTTTGTGGCAAGCGGACACGGGTTCATTCCGGTACACTCGGCTTCGTTCTGCTTTCGTAACTCAGACGCCTTTGTCCGCCTGGTGGGCGGCCAGTTTTCGTCGCATGAGACGGGTACGTTTACAGCAGAGATCATCCGCCCCGACCATCCCGCCATGGCAGCTGTCGAACCGTTTGAGACATGGGACGAAACATATGTACACTCCCAACTCACCGATGACCGTCTGGTCCTCATGGAGCGTGTTGAGGGCGATCACCGTGAGCCATACACGTGGGTCCGCACCCACGGTGATGGGCGCATCTTCTACACCGCTCTCGGCCACGACGAACGCACGTGGGGCCAGTCCGCCTTCCACGACCTGCTCGCCAGCGGTGTTCTCTGGGCGATAGGCGATGAGGCACGAGCACAGTGGGAGCGCTTTGAGGTACCAACCACAACGTATGTAGACGCTAAGCTCCCCAACTATGAGCAACGCGACCCACCGCCTAAGATGCAACTTCCCCTGTCAGCAGAGGATTCGCAGAAACTCATCCAAACACCCGCCGAATTTCGTCTAGAGTTGTTTGCTGCGGAGCCAGATATTGTTAACCCCATGACGATGGCTTTCGATGAGCGCGGCCGCCTCTGGGTTGTAGAAACCGTCGATTATCCGAATGAGGTTAAGGACGGCGAAGAGATCGGTGATGACCGCATCAAAATCTTAGAGGACACCGATGGCGATGGACAAGCAGACACCATCACGATCTTCGCTGACCAACTCAATATCCCGACGAGCTTGACCTTTGCCAACGACGGCGTCATCGTGGCCCAAGCCCCGCACTTCCTCTTCCTCCAAGACACCGATGGCGATGATGTCGCCGATGTCCGCGAAATCCTGTTCACGGGATGGCGTACGTTCGACACGCACGCAGGCCCCTCCAGCCTTCAATACGGCCCCGACAATCGCATTTGGGGAGCCGTCGGCTACTCAGGCTTTGCAGGCACCATCGACGGCGAACCGTTCGAGTTCAGCCAAGGGTTTTACAGCTTTGCGCCCGATGGGACCGACTTTGCCTTTCACACGCGAACAAGCAACAACACGTGGGGGCTGGGCTTCAGCGAGACGTTCGACGTGTTTGGTTCGACGGCAAACAACGCCCCGAGTTGGTACATGGCCACCCCAAACCACTACCTCGACGGTGTACGCGGCCTCCTCAACGAATCTGGCTCAGCCAGCATTGCAGCCTTTTATAACATCCATCCACTCACGCCCAACATTCGCCAAGTGGATGTGTTCGGCGGTTTCACGGCAGCAGCGGGGCACCACCTCTACACGGCACGCGCCTACCCTCAAGCCTTTTGGAACAGCACAGCGCTCATCAACGAACCCACGGGGCACTTGCTCGCGCGTGGACACCTCGTGCCTGACGGCGCGGGGTTCCGTACCGAGGATGGCTGGAACCTGATGGCAAGCGCCGATGAGTGGGTCTCGCCCGTCCATGCCCAAGTCGGCCCCGACGGCGCTGTGTGGGTCCTGGATTGGTACAACTTCATCGTCCAGCACAACCCCACGCCCGCAGGCTTCGGCACAGGCGATGGCAATGCCTACGTCACCGATTTGCGGGACCGGACGCATGGGCGCGTGTATCGCATCGTCTATAAGGACGCTCCTGTATACACTCCGCGCACGCTCGACAAAAACGACCCGAACGGCCTCCTAGACGCCCTCACCTCCGACAACATGTTCTGGCGGCTGACGGCACAGCGACTGCTCGTGGAGCGCGGCAACATCGATGTCGTCCCTGCACTCATCGCCCTCACAGAGAATCTCTCGACCGACGCAATCGGAACGAATGGAGCTGCGTTCCATGCCCTCTGGACGCTGCATGGCCTCGGTTTGCTGAATGGCACACACCCCGAAGCGACGGCTGCCGCGATGCGTGGGCTGCGCCACCCCGCCGCTGGCGTGCGCAAAGCTGCAATCCACGTGCTGCCGCCTACGGAAGCGCTGGGACAAGCCATCCGAGCGTTGGGTCTCATGGAAGACCCCGACGCCCACACACGCCTCGCGGTGCTGCAAAAACTTACCGAGGTGCCGCCCTCAGAAGCCTGGGGACAGTGGCTCTATGAGGCGAGCACGGCCCCGGAGGTCTACGAAGATCGCTGGTTGTCCCAGGCTGTCTATGTGGCTGCAGCGCACCATTTCGACGGTTTTCAGGCGGCCTACGAAGCGGACGAATCGGCTCTCCCTGTAGATGCGCTGTCGCGCCGCGTGCGCGGACTACCGTCCGTCGTTGCTTGGCAGGACTTGACGCCCGCTCAGTTCGGGTCGTGGCCCGTCATGAACGTCCCGGGGCGATGGGAAGGCCAAGGTCTCCCGGATGTGAACGGCCTCGTCTGGTTCATCCGCACGATAGAGGGAACGACCGACGGCCCCATGACGCTGCACCTCGGTATGGTGGATGACAACGAGGAAACCTGGATCAACGGTGTCAAAGTGGGAGAGACTGCAGGGTACAAGGAACAGCGCGTTTATAAAATCCCTGACGGTATTTGGCAGGCAGGCGAAAATGTGATCGCCGTACGCATCTACGATGGCTCAGGTGGTGGCGGCTTCCACGGCAGTCCGGACTCCGTATACGTGCAGCAGGCCGATGGATCGTCCCTGTCGCTCGCAGGCGGCTGGCACTACCGCATTGAGCAGCAAACCAACCAAACGCTTGAATACACCCAACCAGGCGAACTAGCCGCCCATGTAGTGTATTATTACGGCGGGTATGCTGACGCCGATGCAGCAGAAATAACGCAGGCAACACCCGACCAGATCATCGAATTGCATGCCGTCCGGCAACAGCTTGCCTTTGATGAAACGGAACTAACGGTCACAGCGGGTTCGCTCGTCGAGTTTGTCTTTACCAACGACGACCTGATGCAGCATAATGTGGTGTTCGGCGCACCGGGATCGCTCAATGCCATCGGCGCGGCAGCTGATGCGCTCGCCCAATCGCCCGATGGGGCCACGCAGCAGTACGTGCCCAACCTGCCCGTCGTGCTTGGTTCCTCCGACCTTGTCGATCCAGGCCAAACCGTGCGCGTCCTCTTCCGCGTTCCCGACGAGCCGGGACAGTACCCCTACGTGTGTACATTTCCCGGTCACTGGCGACTCATGAACGGTATCCTCAACGTCGTTGCTGCTGATAACTAAGCGCCCATCCCACATCCGATTATCGCGCGTACTGCCGAGCCAGTTCCAGGATATCAAACATCTGCTGCTGGCTCGTCTCTCCATTGTTCGTCAGAATCAGCTAGAGCTGCGATGATCACCAAATCCAAAGGTTCTGGCTTAGCGCATTTAGGTGTTGGTGCCAGTGACTCACCCGATAATCACTCACCCAACAGGATACCAATCTTGGAGAAACGTAAGCGGTTCTCCGTAGATGTAAAATTATGGCCTGTGGCATACCCTGCGACATTACATGCATCTCCGCATCCGCATTATATAGCACATGCAAGGCCTGTATGAATATCACAGAAGAATTTAGACTAAAGAGGGCGCATATCAAGTTGGATAAAAACTGTCCTTGCGAGCGCCCGAAGGAAGCGCGGCAACCTCCTTTGTAGGACGGTGTTGCCCTCAAGAGATAACCACGTCGCTACGCTCCTCGCCCTAACAACTGCTTGTGAACGGCGTGCATGTTGTCATGCGCCCCTCAGCAGTACACCTATGCTTTTATGAAGAGTGGGGCCACCAGCACAGCCAGCAGCCCCACTGATACTAATGAACTCATTCGCATCCAAGAATGCACTCCCCGTATTCATCAATACAGCGTGCGGGACACGCTTCGGCATGGGTCGTCCGAATTACTTCGGTCTCGCTTTCAGTTGTAAAGTCAGGCGCGTCATCAACAACCGTTGAACACCCAACAAAGGCAAAGAGAATAGAGACGAGAGTTAATAGGGATAGGGTACGCTTCATGTTATACCTCATGAATTGATTTGGAAAATCTCCGCGTCTGCGGATATGAATCACTTCAAAAGGTACAGCAAGCTTTGTTTACTCGTATTGATGCCGAATAAATACTATATTGGTTGTTCGTGCTTGTATGGGGAGAGCAATTATGACAAATCTTCTTAGATGGGGGTGCCTAGCTCTTTGTTTGGCGTTCATGGGGTGCCATGAACGCCCTGATCTAGACGCGGTGCAAAAAGAGGTCTTTCGACTCGTGAGGGCAGGCCATACTGACTCCACAGCAGCAGCCTTAGCCTTGACAGAGAAAACCCTTGCACAGCAACCGAGTGTGAGAACATGGAATGATAGTCTAGCCTACGCAGACTCGCTTGATATTGCATATCTGCACCGAGTTCGCGTCGCCATGCTATATGACAATGTACAAGAAGCAGCTCCGGGAATGCCTGACACGGTACGTGCAGCTCTAGCATTTATCGAGGCAATACCATGGACCAACGTGTGGCGTCCAAGAGGTAAGGTTCAGTTCTGGGCTAAATACAGCGAAGTCGCTTCAGAAGCCATGGTGATTGCACAAAGCACCAACATGGCTAACTTAGCTTACCAAGGCTTCCAACAGGCCGAGTTGCTTGCTTTGACTTACGAGGATGTTCACGATGAAGGGTTCTTGGAACTTGTAGGTGATACACGCAATGATTTCCTACATACCATCCAAGCCATGCCCGACTCGGTGCGGCTTGCCTTTGCCCCCTCCTCCAATTCATCGTCTGCGCCACTCCCCATTGGTCTCATTGCCTTTATCGGGTTCATCGCACTCGGCACGGGAGCAGGTGGAGTCCACCTTTGGGCTAAGCGACGACAAAGTCACGCATCTCAGGATGCCACAGACGCCGACACGCACAGTTTCGTGCCCTACGACGTGCGCTACGCGGATTGGGGATCTGCCGAGCGGTGCCTCGAAGCGCTCTGGGTTCTCTCGTTTGCCTACAACGAAGTGCCCGAAGAAGCGCTCCAGATTGTCACCGACAAGTGCCGCAGTCTGGACCACCAGCGAGCGCTCTTCATGGCGGCGGGGCTGATGGTGAGTGGTCTGGACTATGACCCACTCAAAGCGGCAGGCCTCGTACGCCAGCGCCTGCTCCGCTACGCCAAGCGCAACAAAATAGCGTTTCATCCTGGCGTCCTCCTCCCACGGGACCGTGCTGAGATGCGGCAGTGGCTAGACCACCTGTTTGGGACTAAACGTCCGGTGCAGGTGCTTGGCTCGCGAGAAGATAGAGATACAGGAGCCGATCAGAAATTCTGAAACGCAGCTATACGTCCAGACAAAATAGCGTGTCACTCGCGCTCGAAAAAAGCCGTCATGGCCTCGAAGAAATCGGCTTTGGCAGCCGCACCATCAATCGAAGTGTAATAGGTGACGGCTTTGCTGCCATAATCTTTGGAAGTGGTGATCGTAATCGACTCGGCCCATTCGGGATGGGTCATCGCTGCGATGAGCGCCAAATCCCAGATCCATCGTTCCTTGCGCAGACCGTCGAGGTGCTGGTACCACCGATCTACTAGAAAATCCCCCAGTGGATGCTGGCCTCGGAGAGCAGCTTCCGTTTCGGCATAGGTGAACGTCATAGCCGCAGCTACCGTATGCGGCATCACATGCATCTCGACGTCCGAATTGAACAGGATATGCAGGGCCTGTATGTCCATCACGCTGTTAAAATCCGTCGTGCTGAGGATGCCGCGCTCGAAATCATAGCCTGTGCCCAACCAATACAGACGAATACGTGATTCAATCGACGGATCAATGTATATGGCCGAGGCAACGTTCGTTAGGGCACCGAGCGCGATGATGGTTAGCTTTTCACTAGCGGGCATCGCCTGGGCCTGCTCAATGATTCCGTAGGCCGCTGCCGAGTGCTGCGCCTGATCACCCCAATCGTACATACGGGCCACGCCACCGCGCCGCGTTGGAATGGACAGCCCCATGTGTCCTAGCAGCACTTGGTTGAGGCGATGGCTGTTCTCCATCGACCGCGGCTCGGCCCAGTGGCTCGTTTGCCAATGGGTAGCGTTGATGGCAAGCACTTCCCACGACGGTTCCAACAACACCCGCACAATCGCATACAGGTCATCGACTTCATTGCCCGTATCGGCATCCAAGATCACGGGGAGCCGCTCCTGTGCATGTGCGGCAAAGCTGTTCAACAGTCCGACGAGTAGAACAAACGCCAACCTAGCGAGGACGGGCTGATGATCTGCAGCGGCACGGCGTACGCAATCAAAACACGAAGGCATGGCAAGAAGGGGCAACATAGAACGCGCAGTAATGGAATCGACGAGGCAACGGCAAACAGAGCACGCTAAATCCATAGAGGTCCCCAGAATTAACCAAAACCCACACTACTTTGCCATGTTGTTCAACACAAGATCGCCTCAAAACCCTCAGCCCCCAAGCCTGCTCATCTCATGCGCTCAGACGAGTTCTTACTACGTGGCGTATAGGCGCTTTCAATACAGGAACACGCGGATGTCACTTCTGGTAGGTCCCCTATCTCTTGTCTATTGCTGGATCCTATGCCCCGTAACAGCACCGCAGACCTCATCCTTGACGTTGCCCAAGAGTTGGTTCAGACGCGCGGCTACAATGCGTTCAGTTATGGCGATCTAGCTAAACAGATTGGCATCAAAACGGCTAGTATCCACTACCACTTCCCATCTAAAGCCGACCTGGGCCGGGTAATGGTACAGCGCTACCGTGCTATGTTCGCCCAAAAGCTTCGCCATATCTGCCAGCACGCTCCCGACCAACCGGACACGCAGCTTCGTGCCTATGCTAGCGTTTACCGGAGTGTCCTGGCCACCGGACGCCTCTGCTTATGCGGCATGTTATCCGCAGATTATGCCACCCTTCCCTTCGAGATCCAAACAGAAGTCATAGGATTCTTTGACGACAACACACAGTGGATCATGGAAGCCTTGAAACAAGGTGAAAGTTTACACCTCTGGCAAGGCACGGATATGCCCGAAACAGAAGCACGCTTCATCATCTCTACCGTTCAGGGAGCCATGCTAGCTACACGAGGCACGGATCAAATGCCTCAGTATGACAACGTCATAGCGCTGCTGCTTCGCAAATACGTCGGCTCCCACACACCGTAGCGGGTCATTCTGGAAAGCACCTTTTCGAGTGCGGGAGTACTGCTCTTTTATCAAGAAAAGATGAATCTACCTACTAGTAGGTAAGCGCTTCAGAAATGCCCCCCTCTGTAAACTCATCACGACATGCTATCCAGCAATGAATCTACCTACTAGTAGATATCCTCGCCTCACCTATCCTAAACGCACCTAAGACGATGAAAGCTCTCCTCTCAGCACGCCATGCCTTAAGCGCCCTTCTTTCTCTACTCATCACCACCGCTAGTCTGGCTCAACTTCCAGATCCTGGTCTGGAAATCATACCCGAACGCACGGCCCTTGTCATCACCGATCCCCAGAATGATTTTCTAAGTCCTGACGGCGTCACGTGGGGTGTTGTGGGCAAAAGCGTAGAAGCCAACAATACCGTTGAAAACATCGAAACGCTTTTCCAAGTGGCCAAAGCCACCGACGTGCCCGTGTTCATCTCACCGCACTACTATTACCCCACCGACCATGGCTGGCACTTCGAAGGCGCTCTGGAAAAGCTCATGCACAACATTGGCATGTTTGACCGTGAAGGCGCGCTCACGCTCAATGGTTTTGAAGGCTCAGGAGCGGACTGGCTAGAGCGCTACAAGCCTTACATCGAAGATGGTGCAACGGTTGTCACTAGCCCCCATAAAGTCTACGGCCCAGAAACCAACGACCTCGTGCTTCAACTGCGCAAACGCGGCATCGATAAAGTGGTGCTTGCAGGTATGTCGGCCAATTTGTGTACAGAGAGCCACATGCGCGAACTGCTAGAACAAGGCTTTGAAGTAGCCGTGGTAAGTGATGCTACTGCAGCCGCGCAGCTCCCGGAGGATGGCGACGGCTACGCTGCCGCTCTCGTCAACTTCCGTTACATGGCCAATACGGTTTGGACGACGACCGAAGCCAAAGCAGCTATTGAAGCCGCCCACTAAGTCAGGCTGCCATACATCACCTGTAGCCCAACGCAAGACTCTTCCGAGACGCCTTGTGTTGGGCTTTTTTCGTTTGCCGTCCGTGGTGATGGCCTTGCATCGTTCGATACCACATCGTTTCTTGACCAACCTGTAGCGTATGCGCGACCGCTGCTCTGGACCCTTGTTTTTCTGACACCACCGAGGATTTCCATGTTCAAGAACTACGTCACGCTGGCCTACCGAAACTTGCTCAAAAACAAGCTCGCCTCCATCATCAACATCGTGGGCTTGTCGGTGGCCATTGGGTGCAGCATGGTCGTTTTTGCCATCACGGCAGGGCAAGCTATGAAGGACGAGTTTCACGAAAATGCAGCGTCCATCTACTTGGTCGGTCATACGATTGAAGGGAATCGTGGTCCAGAGTTGTGGGGGAGTTCGCCTGTGGCCCTCGGGGCCGCACTGGAAGCCGACTTTCCGGCGATTGAGGAGATGGTACGAGTCCTCTCGTATAGCGGCAACCTGCGGTATGAAGAGACGGTCTTTTCCGAAAACTTCCGGCTGGTCGATCCGGCGTTCCTGGACCTCTTTACGTTTCCCCTACGCTCAGGCTCAAAAGCGGCACTCCAAGATCCGAATAGCGTCATCCTGAGCCACGCTATTGCTGAAAAGTACTTCGGGACGGCGAATCCGGTAGGTCAAGAAATCACGATCACGCTCGACAACCAGGACCCAGAAGTCTACACTGTCGGCGGCGTTGCTGAGGAATTTCCGTTCGGGACGAGCTTCAGCTTCAGCGTCCTGATGAGCATCAACAAAACACGCGACTTGGACTATGCGCTGGACGACAACTGGAGCGGCGTCGCACGCGCAACATTTATTCAAGTACGCTCTCCCCAAGATGTGGCAGCCATCGAACGCCAATTGGGAAACTACCTGGAGCGCCAGCAAGCGGCCCGCCCTGACCGCCCAATGACAGGCTTTTTCTTTGAACCCCTGCTGACCCTCTCGGACAAGGCCCAGGTGATACGCGGGTCTATCGCCGGAGGCGAAAACCCCGATGCCATGTTCATGCTTGGCGTCATCGGTGCGTTCTTGCTGCTGCTGGCCTGCATCAACTACACCAACGTGGCGGTTGCCTCAGCCACACGGCGCATCAAGGAGATCGGCGTGCGGAAAGTGATGGGGGGCCAGCGACGCCAACTGATTGTGCAGTTTTTGAGCGAGAACTTGGTGCTCTGCTTGCTCGCGCTCGGTCTAGGCGTCGTGCTGGGCGAAACGGTCTTTCTCCCAGGTATGATGGCTGCGACGGGCAACAACTTTGACGTTACGCTGGCCGTCTTCTTCAACAGCCCGACGATCTGGCTCTACTTTGTGGCACTCTTGTTAGCAACAGGCATCGGCGCGGGCCTGTATCCAGCGCTTTACATCTCGGGCTTTGCTCCCGTGAGCATCTTACGCGGACGGCTCAAGGTGCAAGGCAAAGAACGCTTCACCAAAACGCTGCTCACCATCCAGTTTGCGATCTCCTTCCTGGCAGTTGCTTTGGGCGTGGTGATCTGGCAAAACAACAACTACCAACGCGACCGCGACTGGGGCTACACCTACGAACATGTGGTGAGCGTCCCGCTCGATCAGGCCGATCAGTTCCAACCGCTTAGCGATCAGGCTCGACAAAATCCCAACCTCCTTGACGTCGCGGGGACGACGCATCATGTCGGTCGGTTTGCCAGTTCATCCATCGTCACGCTGCTGGACGAACCGATTCGCGTACAGCGGTTTGATGTAGGGCCGGGCTATCTGGAGACCATGAACATCCGCCTACGCGCCGGGCGCTTTCTTGACGAGAACCTAACCACCGACCAACAAAGCGCGCTCCTCATCAACCAAACCTTTGCCACTGAACTCGGCTGGGATGATCCTATCGGACAAACGCTCACCTACGACAATACCGCCTATACCGTTGTGGGTGTGTTGGAGGACTTCCACCACAGCAGTTTCTTCAGCCCGATCCAGCCCAGCATCTTCCGGCTTGCCGATGCGGATGCCTTCAACTACCTCGTTGTCCGCACGCGCCCAGGAACGGGTGTGCAAACGGCGGATGCGCTTGAAGCCTCGTGGCGTGCCCTCTATCCCAACAGTCCCTACAACGGCTTTTTCCAGGATAGCGTCTTCGAGCGTGCCTTCCGTGACAATCGCACCATCATGCGCCTCATCGCAGGCACATCCACCATTGCACTGCTGCTTTCGTGCATGGGCTTGTTCGGACTGGTCGTTCTTATGATTACCAAGAAAATGCGGGACCTGAGCATTCACAAAGTGCTGGGAGCCACCATTTGGCAGGTCGCTCACCTCATCAACAAGCCCTTTATCCTCATCTTGATCCTCGCTGCTCTGCTCGGTACACCCCTCAGCTACTACCTGCTCAACATCGTGCTCAGCACGTTCTATGAATACCACGTAGCGGTTGGCCCCCTACCATTCATCATTGGTGCGCTCGTGGTCCTCGTCACAGCAACGTTAACGATTGCATCACAGATCTACAAAGCGGCACACGCGAATCCGGTTGACGCTCTACGTGCCGAGTAGACTTGCTTGCTCTTGCTATTTCGCAGCCCTCGCATGTGCTTCTTGTCCATGCGAGGGCTTTTTCCTTTTGCACCTACTCGTAGCGCAGGCTCCGCACAGGATCAGCTAGCGCCGCTTTGAGGGCCTGATAACTTACGGTCAAACCCGCTATCGCAAACGCGATACCGCCTGCGATCACAAACAAGCTCCAATGGATTTCAACACGGTAGGCAAAATCGGCCAGCCAACGGTTCATGGCAACGTATGTAAGCGGCACAGCGAGCAGGAAGGCTACCGCGACAAGGCGCGCGAAGTCCTTGGACAACAGAAAGACGAGTTGCGTGACAGAGGCGCCTAGCACTTTCCGAACACCGATCTCTTTGGTACGCTGCTCGGCAGCAAAGGCGGCAAGACCGAACAAGCCCAAACACGCGATCAGAATAGCCAGCACGGCAAACGCCGTAAAAATCTGGCTGATCTGTACCTCGGCTCGATAGAGTGCTTCGACGTGCTGATCCAGGAATTGGTAGGTGAACGGACGATGCGGTGCCCGCTTCTGCCAAACCGCCTCGATATGATCCATCGTTGCGCGCAGGTTTTCCGGAGCGACCTTGACCAGCAACTGCTGATAGGTACCCGGCCACATAAACACCGCGAGCGGCTCTATGGCTTGGTGCAAGGACTCATGGTGAAAATCCTCGACAACGCCCACAACCTCACCTGCCCCTCGATCACCAAGCATGCTGAAGCGTTTGCCAATAGCCTCTTCCGCCGTCCAGTCTAGCGCTTCCAGCGCGGTCTCGTTGATGAGGTAGACATAGCCTTGTTCGGTCGAGTAGCTATCGGATTTCGGAAAACCTGGCCCTGCAAGCAACCGCATACCCATTGTTTCGACGATGTCTTTGTCTGCGCGCACACCGTTGAAGGTAAGCCTTTCTCCTTCGGGCAGGACTATGCCTTCGGCTTCGGCCCAATACCCACTGCTCATACGCCCCGGCACGGCGTGTACAGCCGCTGCACTGCGGATCTGCGGATGCTGCACCAACTCATCTTTTAGGAAGGTGTAGCCCTCGCGCAACTCGCGGTCGCCAATCGGCAAAACAACGACCTGCTCTTTATCAAAGCCGAGGCTGGTCGTCTGCATATAGGTCAGTTGATCGTAAACGATGGCGGTCCCAATCAGCAGAAAAACGGACACGGTGAACTGGAAAACGACCAAACCATGCCGTAAGCCGTTCCTGTTACCTCGCATGCGAAGTGTACCTTTCAGCACCTGCACGGGGCGAAAGGCCGAGAGCACCAGGGCTGGATAGCTCCCCGCCAGCATCGTCACGATTGCGCCAAGTATCAGCAACCACCCCAAGATGCTGCCTTCGCCCCACAGCACCACGTCTACGTCCTTACCGCTCACGGCCTGAAACAGCGGAAGGACCGTATACGCCAACACCACAGCTCCTAGTATACCCAACGCCGTCGTCAATGCCGACTCGCCGAAGAACTGCTTCACCAGCTGCCCGCGTTGCGCGCCGAGCACTTTACGCAGTCCGACCTCACGTGCCCGCCGTGCTGCCCGCGCTGTCGCTAAGTTCATGTAGTTGACACAGGCCACTAACAAAATTAGCAAAGCAATCGCAGCAAAAAGATAGACGTACGTGATGTGTCCGTCGTAATGGAGATAGATATCGGTTAGCGGATACAACTCGAAGCGGTACGCATTGGAGATATCGCCAGGATGGTCGCGTCGGACGCGGTCCAGCAAAGCAGGCAACTTGGCTTGTAACGTAGCTTGAGCCGCGGCATCTTGCAGCAGTACATAGGTCAGAAAGTTCGACTCGACCCACGTTTCATTCTGGCCCCAATACAACGTGGAAAAGGAGATCAGAAGATCGAACTGGACATGCGAGGTCGCAGGCAGATCTTCCATAACGCCCGTCACCTCATAATCGGCCGCCGCATTGAGACGCAGCACCTTTCCGATAGGATCTTCCGACCCAAAGTACTTGCGCGCTGTCGAGGCACTCAGCACCACCGTCCTGGGCCGCGTGAGCGCTGTTTGCGGATGGCCTGCAGTGAGCGGCAGCGTGAACACATCAAAGACCGCTGAGTCCGCATAGAACACGCCACGCTCCTCAAAGAGCTTGTCTTCGTAAGCCACCACCGCAGGCCGCCATGCACCTTGATCATAGAGCCGCGTCACGGCCTCGACCTCGGGAAACGAGCGTTGCAACGCAGGCGCAATAGCCGACGACGTCAACGGAAACGTGTCGCTCCAATGCACGCGCACGATCCGCTCGGCGTGCTCATGGTGGCGGTCGTACCGCAGTTCGTCGCGGATAAACAAAACGATGAGCAGGCAACACGCCACGCCCACCGCCAAACCGCTGATGTTGATGAAGGTGTAGCCTTTGTGCTTGCTGAGATTACGAACAGCGACGGTCCAGTAGTTACGAATCATACCCCCCTCTACGATTAGTGATGTCAGAAAAAATGCAGGCAAGGACACGGTCACCTGCACGACATAAGCCCACCATGCCCGTACCCACCCCTCGGTGATGACACGATGGCTAAAGACCTCGGCAAAGTCGCCCGGCACGGTCCAGCGATGGGTTTCGGGGAGCACGTGTTCAAGCAGCCGTAGTGCCCATTCCGGCAACAACGGCGGTTCTGTCGGCCACTGACCGTCATTCATAGCGGAGCGCGTTGACGGGGTTCGCGAGAGCTGTCCTCACCGTGTGATAGCCGACAGTGACCAGCGCAATAACAAGCGCCAAACCACCCGCTCCCAAAAAGACGCCGACCCCGATATCGGTGTGATAGGCAAAGGTACTAAGCCAGTGACGCATAGCGAGGTAGGCGAGCGGCGTCGCCACGAGCAAGGCTGCTCCGATGAGGACAACGAATTCACGCACGAGCAATCCAACAATGCTCGGCATGCTAGCGCCTAGCACTTTGCGTACACCGACTTCTTTGGTACGCTGCTCGGCGGTATACGAAGCCAAGCCTAATAGCCCAAGACATGAGATGAAGATGGCCAGCAACGCAAACGTCATGAACACACGCCCGAACCGTTCCTCGGCTTGGTACTGCTGATTGAAGGCATCATCCAGGAAAAAGTAGGAGAAGGGACGACTCGGCAATACCTCGTTCCACGTAGCCTCCAAGGTTTCCACGGCAGCGGCGGCCTCGCTCGTGTTGACCCGTGCCGAGATATGTCCGAACCAACCCGGACGGATGTTGAGCGCAATAGCTTCCAATGGCTTCTGGAGAGAATCGAAATGAAAGTCTTCAACGACACCAACGACGGTACCTTCGCGGTTCATGCGAAACGACTTACCGATGGCCTCTTCCGGCGCCCAGCCCAGCTCGGCCACCGCCGTCTCGTTGAGCACGAATGCCGCGCCCGCCTCATCCTCCACCCGTCCCACAGCAAAGTCGCGTCCGGCAATCACCTCCAAGCCATAGACCTCCGCAAAATCAGGATCGACCATGAGGCCATTGATGCCCCGTCGCTCGTCCGGATCCATGCCTTCCGCCCAGTACGACAGCGACGTGAACATACGCCCTGGCACGTCGCCCGAGGCCGTGACTTCTTGAATGACCGGATGTTGCAACAGGCGCTCCTTTAGGGTCGGGTACTGCTCCAAAACTGCCGACTCGTAATGAAAGGGAATGACGACGATCTGCTCTGCATCAAAGCCGAGGTTTTGGCTCTGAAGAAAGGACACTTGATTGGCAACGATGGCGGTCCCCGCAATGATGAAGATCGATATGGCAAACTGAACCACGACCAGCCCTTTGCGCAGCCACAACGCCACACGCTGCCCGCCCAACCGGAGCGTTCCTTTCAGCACCGTCACAGGCCGAAATGACGCCAGCAAAAAGGCAGGATAACTCCCTGCCGCCAAGCCGACAACCACCGCCAAGCCCAGCGCTACGCCGATATAGGCACCATGCGTTGCCCAACTCCAGGCCAGCGTTTTCCCCGTCAAGACGTTAAACGCGGGCAACGCCAAGAACAGAATCCCTATAGCAAGCGCCGTAGCCAGCCCACTCAGCAGTAGCGCCTCGCTCAAAAATTGGCGCACCAGATGCATCCGCTCTGCTCCCAAGGCTTTCCGTACTCCGACTTCCTTAGCGCGGCGTGTGGAGCGGGCGGTCGCCAGATTCATGAAGTTGATGCACGAGATGAGCAGGATAAATCCCGCAATGGCCCCAAAAACGTAGAGGTTGCTGATGTTGCCATTGGCCTGAAACTCCTGCCGGAGCGCGGAGCGCAAATGAATGTCGGTCAGCGGCTGCAGGCGCAAGAGATAGGTGCTCCCGTTCGACGGCGTACGCCCCTGCCGATCTAAATAGGAGGGGATTTGAGCTTGAATGCCCTCGGCATTCGCTTCTGCGTTCAACCGGACGTAGGTGTAATAGACGCCTGCAAACCACGATTCATCCAGACTCGGACTGTTCTGTTTCCATGTCTCCATCGAAAGGAGCATGTCGAAGTCCAGATGCGACTGCTGCGGTATATCTTCGATCACAGCTGTGACTTCGAGGTGCAACGTGTCATCCATCGTAAGGACCTTACCCAGTGCAGGCTCTGTCCCGAAATAGCGCTCGGCTGTTGTCTCGGTCAACGCCACGGTATTTGGTCGATTCAGGGCTGTTTGGGGATCACCCTGGATCATCGGAAACGTGAATACATCAAAAGCAGAGGAGTCCGCGAAGAAAAGGCCGAGTTCCTGAAACTGGCGGTCTTCATACTGCATCAGCCCCGATGAACGCAAGAGTCGTACAGCGTACTCCACCTCGGCAAACTCGTCCAACAGCGTAGGCGCTGCGGCTGGATGCGCCCGCGCAAAAGCGCGCACCCCTTCAGGTGAGCCGTATTCACTCGTCACGCGATAGACGCGCTCAGCGTGCTCATGAAAGCGGTCGTAGCTCCACTCATCTTGAATGTACATCAAAATGAGCAGCACACAGGCCATCCCTACGGCTAGGCCAGCAACGGTGATACCCGAGTAGCCTTTGTACCGGTTCAGATTGCGAACAGCAACGGTCCAGTAGTTACGGAGCATACCTCCCTCTACAATTAGTGATGTCAGAAAAAATGCGGGCAAGGATGCTCCCACCTGCACGACATAGGCCCACCATGCGCGCCCCCACCCTTCCGTGACGACGCGGTGGCTAAAGACTTCGGCAAAGTCGCCGGGCACGGTCCACCGATGGGTTTCGGGGAGCACGTATTCGAGCAGCCGGAGCGCCCACTCCGGCAACAGCGGCGGCTCCTCGGGCAACAGGTCTCTACTCATGACGCAACGCCTCAACCGGGTTACGGAATGCCATCTTAAGGGTATGATAGCCGACGGTGAGCGTGGCTATAGCCAGCGTCAGGATGCCAACTCCCACAAAGACACCGACGCCGATGTCGGTTCGGTAGGCGAAGGTGTCGAGCCAGTGGCTCATGGCGAAGTAACCAACGGGGATAGCGACCAGCAGCGCAACGGCAACAAGCACCCCAAACTCACGAAGTAACAATCCGATAATCCCTCCGATACCAGCCCCTAACACTTTCCGAACGCCAATTTCCCTGGTACGTTGCTCGGCAGCGAAGGCCACAAGACCGAACAAGCCTAGGCAAGCAATCAGAATAGCCAGCACGGCAAACGCCGTAAAAATCTGGCTGACCTGCGCCTCTGACCGATACAAGGCCTCTACCTGTTGATCCAAAAACTCATACGTAAATGGCCGATGTGGTGCTCGCCGTTGCCAGACACTTTCGAGGTATCCCATGGTCTCTTGCAACTGCTCCGGCGCTATTTTCACGAGCAAATGCAGATACGTCCCTGGCTGAATGAAAAGCACTAACGGCTCGATGGGACTGTGCAGCGATTCGTGATGGAAGTCCTCGACCACTCCCACAACCTCGCCAGCTCCTCGCTCACCCCTAGCGCTGAATCGCTTGCCAATCGCGTCCTCTGCCGTCCACCCCAGCACGCCAAGTGCGGTCTCGTTGATGATGTAGACGTAGCCCTGCTCCGTCGAATAGCTGTCTGACGTGGGAAAGCCCGGACCTGCGATCAGCGTCATTCCCATCGTCTCGACGACGTCTTGGTCGGCACGTACCCCGTTGAAAACCAGCTTCTCTCCCTCGGGCAGCACCAAACCCTCAGCATCTATCCAGTAGCCATTGCTCATCCGGCCTGGAACAGCGTGGATCGCCGCTGCGCTTTCAATGCGCGGATGCTGCACCAATTCCTCCTTCAAGGCTGGATATCCTGCTCGCAACTCGCGGTCCCCGATGGGCAAAACGACGACATGCTCTTTGTCGAACCCAAGGTTGGTCGTCTGCATGTAGGTCAGTTGATCATAGACAATCGCCGTTCCGATCAGCAGCACGACGGACACGGTGAACTGAAAGATGACCAAGCCGTGACGTAACCCCTGACCACGCCCCCCTCCCCGAATCATCCCTCTAAGTGCCTGCACCGGCCGAAAAGCCGATAATACCATCGCTGGATAGCTCCCAGCCAGCACCGTCACAACCCCAGCCAAGACAAGCAACCAGCCCAAGATGCTGCCTTCTCCCCAGAGCACTACATCAAGATTCTTGCCGCTGACGGTGCGGAACAGCGGCAGGGCCATGTAGACCAATGCAACCGCCCCCCCGATACCGAGTGCTGTGGTCAAGGCCGACTCTCCAAAAAACTGTTTGAGTAGTTGGCCGCGCTGGGCACCCAAGACTTTGCGCAAGCCTACCTCGCGTGCGCGCCGTGCGGCGCGTGCGGTGGCGAGGTTCATGTAGTTAACACACGCCACTAGAAGCATCAGTAAGGCAATGACTGCAAAGAGATAGACGTAGGTGCTATGCCCCTGATAGTAGAGGTACAGATCGGTCAGTGGATACAGATCGAACTGGTAGGCCTCGGAAATTTCTCCTGGATGATCCCGTCGAACCCGATCTAACAAATCCTGCAACTTCGCCTCTAAACTCGCTCGGCTCGCCGAATCGCGCAGCAGCACGTAGGTCCAGAAGTTGGACACCCTCCAGGTCTCTTGCTGACTCCAACTCAGGGTAACGAAGGAAATCAACAGGTCGAACTGCACATGGGAGGTTGACGGCAGATCTTCCATGACACCTGTAACCTCATAATCCCCATCGGCATTGATGCGCAGCACTTTGCCGATAGGGTCAGCATCACCGAAGTACTTGCGCGCTGCCGAGGCACTGAGCACCACTGTTCGAGGTCGTGTGAGCGCTGTTTGCGGGTGCCCTGCGATGAGCGGAAGTGTGAACACGTCGAAGACCGTGGAGTCGGCATAAAAAACACCGCGCTCCTCGAAGAACTTGTCTTCATACGCGACTACGGCTGGTCGAAACGCCCCTTGATCATCCAGCCGTGTTACCGACTCCACTTCGGGAAAACCCTCTCGTAAAGTGGGGGCCAGAGCTGAAGGAGTAAATGCAAACGCCTCACTCCAATGCACGCGCACGATCCGGTCGGCATGCTCATGATGCTGGTCGTACCGCAGTTCGTCGCGTATGAACAACACAATCAGCAGACAACACGCTACACCTATGGCCAAGCCACTAATGTTAATAAAGGTGTAGCCTTTGTGCTTGCTGAGGTTACGAACGGCGACGGTCCAATAGTTACGAATCATGCCTCCCTCTACAATTAATGAGGTCAAGAAAAACGCAGGTAGCGATGCCACCACCTGCACGACATAGGCCCACCACGCCCGCACCCACCCCTCGGTGACGACACAGTGGCTAAAAACCTCGGCAAAGTCGCCGGGCACGGTCCACCGATGGGTTTCAGGGAGCACGTATTCGAGCAGCCGGAGCGCCCACTCCGACAACAGCGGCGGTTCCTCCTGAAAGGGAGCCTCGCTCATAGCCCTTGCAGCTTTTGTTGAATGCCTTCGGGTAGCCCATCCCACATGGCGCGCTGCAGTTGAAGCGCCGCTTGCAACGCACGCAGCCCAGCACCGGTGATCCGGTACCGCCGACGCGGCCGCCCTCTACGAACGACTGTGGGCTGTCCTTCTTCTGTTTCTAACAACCCTTTCCGCACCAGCCGATCCAGCGGGACGTAGATGCCCCCTATCGAATACAGCTTCCCTGTGATGCGCTTGACTTCCTCTCGGATTTGCACCCCGTACGCCTCCTCCTGGAGCTTGCACACAACGAGCAGCAGCATTTCCTCGGTTCTCGAAACAGACGGTTCAGGCATAGATTCTTTTTTTCTCTACATGATAGAGATATTATCCAGACGAAGTGGTCTCGGAAAGGTTACAGGGGTAGAAAAAAACACACTTATGGAATCAGCAGCGCCTCTTTTCAATGAGAGCGGCAGCATGACCACCGGACGCTATAGCCTAGCTGCTTCTCTGGGCCGCCAGCATATCTCGGAATGCTTCCGGAGCCACAACGGGCACGTGCGGAAAATCAGTGCGGCGAAGCACCTCGAAATGTTTGTCGTAGGTCACGATACAATCCGCTTGCCCAGAGACGGCACAATCGACAAATTTATCATCGTCGGGGTCGGCTTTGATGAGGTGCCAATGGTAGCGTGGCTCAATGTGCTCCACGGCTGGACTCTCCTCCAAAACACCGAGCACATTACGGGCCACTACCTGACTCATCCTGCGCGCGATGATCTCTTCATACTCTAGCAAAATACTGTTTGACACAACAAGCGTGTAGCGTTCCTCAACGAGTGCTTGATAAAGCCAGTGCAAAGGTGATTTCGACGAGACAGACACAAGCAGGACATTCGTGTCAACAACAACGCGCAAGGCCATCACAGACTGGGCGGTGTATACCGCTCATGCTCTCGGGCCATACGCTCAAAATCTTCGGCTGTCCACCCCCGCTCCGCAACCACAGCATCGGCCGCCTCGGTTGCACGCTCGGCAAAAAAACGTGTGATAAGGCGGCGGATTTCAATCCAGTCTTCATCAGGCAGATTTGTACGCTCAAACAGGGCCAATAAATCGAGTTGAGGCTTAGTCAACTTGGTTGGTTCTGGCAAAGACATTGGCGTTCTCATCAGATTCAGGCAGCCATTTGCAGCCGTTGAAGAAGCAAAGGTTCCCCCGCAAGCGCATTGTCCACCCAGCCACGTCTCGTGAAAATACCTCCCAGCAAACGTCTTACCCTTTTCTCCATCCGCGTGCCTGTATCCCCTCATCTGAGCAGGCGTATCACCTGCATCCTGGTGTTCATTCTTCTCAGAGGTAGCCCCCATGTCACCTCAACGCCGAACACGATTCACGAGAGCCGTGCCTCTTCTCGCTGGCCTCTTCCTCCTGACTGCCTTTTCGGCCTGCCAACATCAAGATCCTTTTTACGCGCCCTACAAGACCAACTGTGCCTCTTGCCACGGCGACCGCTTAGAAGGCATGCCCATCGGCCCCACTTTAGTAGGCGATACACTCTTGCATGGGGACACGGTTGATGAGTTGGCACGGAGCATTGCCCAAGGCTATCCAGAGCGCGGGATGCCACCGTTTGCGCCCACCTTATCTGAAGCCGAAATTCGGCGGCTCGCGATCTTCATTGCAGATACGCGGCGCAACTATTCGATGCTCGACTACAAGGTGAGTGGGCCGCTTGCCATTCCCGATGACCTCATAGCAAGCGAAGTCCACACGCTTCGGCTGGAGCCTGTCGCTACGGGTCTCGCCCCACTGCCCTACTCCATCGCGCCTCTGCCTGACGGGCGCTTCCTGCTGACGGAAAAGATGCGCGGGCTAACGATCATCTCCGCCGATGGCACCCAATCAGACCTCATTGCACAAACGCCTAAAGCCTACGCGGGCGGCTACAACATCCCTGGTACTGAGTTGAAGCTGGGCTTAGGCTGGATGCTGGAAGTAGCGTTGCACCCCGATTATGCCGAGAACGGCTGGATCTACCTGAGCTATGGTGACCGCTGCAGCGCTTGCAACACGATGAGCCGCGAAACCGGCGACGCTGTGTCGATGACGGCTCTCGTCCGGGGCCGCATCCGCGACGGGGTTTGGGTAGATGAAGAAACCATCTGGCGGGCCGACGTGGAAACCTACACGAGCATGCCCGACATGACAGCTGCCGGACGTATTGCGTTCGATGATGCGGGTCATGTGTTCCTGAGCATAGGTTTCAAAGGTCCCACCAATTACTGGGGCATCCAAGATCTCAGCTTACCTTATGGCAAGGTCCACCGCCTATACGACGACGGCCAGATTCCCGAGGACAACCCGTTTTTCAACACACCGAATGCCATGCCGTCCATCTGGACGTACGGTCACCGCAACCCACAGGGCTTGGCCTTCCACAAAGCAACAGGCCACCTGTGGAGCACAGAAATGGGGCCACGCGGTGGCGATGAGGTAAACCTTCTGCTGCCCGGCAAGAACTACGGATGGCCCCTCTATTCCAAAGGCCTCAACTACGACGGCACCCCCGTCGATTATGGCAACATCCTGGGCATCGCCGTCGACCTTGCAACGATTGAACAACCCGTAGTTGATCTAACCCCGGCGCCAGCCGTCTCGAGCCTCGTTGTGTACGACGGCACTCGCTTCGAAAACTGGCAAGGCAACCTCATCGTGGGCACCCTTAAAGCCACGACCCTCTACCGCATGGTCTTGGATGGCAACCGCGTGACCCACACAGAAATCCTCCTTGAAGACCTAGCACGCATTCGCGATGTTGAAGTAGGCCCTGACGGCGCTATCTATCTGCTCCTCGAACATGCTTCCGGTGGGCAAATCGTGCGCCTGACGACATCCTAGAAATCGTGCAAGGTCAGCCGTCAGCGCTACTAGCCTGTCCTCTGGCATGTGCGAAAAGCAGCCTTGCAACGCATCTACGATCACTCACTGCGTTCGTGTTGCCCCAGGTAAAACCAAAAACCTAAAGCGACCAACGGGAAATTATCTGCGATCAGTCCCTTCGGTCGTGTCACCACCTCTAGGTAAAGCGAGCAAAGTGAGCGTCCAACAACCGAAAAACGAAAACCGAGTCGAGAAAAGATGCACTCCCTCGCACATAGATCAAAACGGGGGTTATCGTATCCGATCTATGTCTATTCGTAGCGCAAAGCTTTGACAGGATTCGCCGTGGCGGCTCGGGTCGCGTGAAAACTCACGGTGAGGAGCACAATCACGAGCGCTACGAGTCCCGCCAGCACGAACACCCCTGGTCCCATCTGAATGCGAAAAGCAAAGTCTGCGAGCCACGCATCCATGCCGAAATAGGCCAAGGGCCACGCAATCAGCATCGCGGCACCAACGAGCTTGATAAACGTTTTTGATATCAGCAAGAACAGCCCAGGTGTCGATGCGCCCAACACTTTGCGAATGCCGATTTCTTTGATCCGGCGCGAGACGGCGAGCGTTGCCAAACCGAAGATGCCCATGCAGGCAATCAGAATGGCAAACAGGGAAGAGTAGAGCACGATACGGCCCCACCGTTCGTCATTGCGGTACTGACTGGCAATTTCCTCATCTAAGAACGCATAGGTATACGGCTGTCCCGGCATCAACGTGTTCCATGTGTTTTCGAGAAGAGCGAGCGTGCCACCTACGTCGCTGGGCTGAATTTTGACAAACATCGCCCCCATACCTTGGTAATGCTCAGGATGCATATGAAGGGTGGCAGGCTCCACCTCGCTGTGCAGCGACTCAAAGTTGAAATCCTCAACCACACCAAGAATGACGGGAGGTTCGCCAAAAATACTAGTCAAGTACCCCGTAAGACGGGTACCAACTGGGTTTTCAAGATTGAACTCCCGCACCAACGTCTGATTGACGAGAATACCTGTGGTAGCGTCTGTCGTAATCTCTCGGCTGAAGTCACGACCCTCTACAAGCTCCATGTCCATCATATCGACAAAGCCGTAATCGATCCCCAGGGACCACGCCCGGCGCGGATTTCCATTCGCATCCTCCCACGAGTTCCGGTCACCGCCTTGCGTAAAGGCATACCCCACCCGTACTACATTGCTCACCTGCTCGTAGGGCAGCAGCGCACTTTTGAAACGCTCCAGCACGGCAGGCGCTTCGGCATCGGGCACGCTGTTGGTGTTGATGATTACGATCAACTCATCCTCGTAGCCAATATCTTTGTTCTGCAAGAAATCGAGTTGTTGCTGCATAATACCTGTGCTCACCATGAGCATGATCGACAAGGCAAATTGTACGACGACCAAGCTTCGCGTCAGGATACCCGAGTTGCGCGTTTGCACGTGCCCTTTTAGCACCGCCGCCGGACGAAAGCCAGAGAGCACAATAGCTGGATACCCACCTGCAACCAGCCCCACCAGCGCGACAAGCCCCGTCAGGCCAAGCACACTGTTAACGGTCAGTAAGTCGCTGAAAGCAAGACTTTGCCCCGTCAACTCATTGAAGAGAGGCAACGCGAGCACAGCCAAGCCAAGCCCCAAGAGCAACGACAGTACGCTCATGAAGATCGCTTCGCCCCAAAACTGCTTCATCAACTGGCGCTGATGGGCACCAAGTACCTTACGCATCCCGACTTCACGCGCTCGGCTCGCGGACTGCCCTACCGACAGGGTCATAAAGTTGATGCACGCGATGAACAGCACCAAGATTGCGATGCCCGACAAAATGTAGGAATAGAGCGGATCGTGCGCCGAGGCTTCGTACCGCGTGGCAATGTCAGGGTTGAGGTGTATGTCGCGAAGCGGCTGCAAAACCAGCTTCATCGCATCCGCATGGGCTTCCAGCATATTGCGTGCCCGCATGATCTCCAACCGCTCAGCAAACTGAATTTGGGTAAACGGTACCAGGGCCGCTTCAAAAGCCGCGACGTCTTGGGTCTCAGCCAACTCCAGATAGAGGGATGTCCGTCCGCCCCAATCGTTGCCGCCCACATAGATGTTCGCATAATTGGCAAACGGTACCATCACCTCTATTTCTAGGCTCGAATTGTCGGGCATATCCTCCATGATCCCAGTGATGGAGAAGGCATAGTCGGTCCCCTGATAGGGAATCGTCACCTCACGCCCGAGCACCTCATGAACATCCTCCTCCGAGACGCCGAAGTATTTGAGCGCCAAGGACTGACTGATAACCATGCTGCTCATATCACGCAGCGCGGTATGGGGATCACCCGCTAACAGTGGAAACGAGAAAACATTAAAAAAGGCCGAGTCTACCATAAAGAGGCGCTCCGAAAACGTTTCGTCGCCAAGGCGCAGATTTAGGTTGCTCCCGACCACCCGCGTCAGATTACGAACCCCTGGGAATTCATCTTGGATGGCTTCATACATGGACGGCGGCTGCATCGTGCGGTACCGCGTTACTCCATTTGTCAGGTCTTCCTCAATCACCAAGCGGTAGATCTGGTCGGCCTTTTCGTGGAACGTGTCGAAGCTCCACTCATGGCGCACCAGCATAAGGATGAGGATACAGCACGCCATGCCCACAGCAAGGCCGCTGATATTGATGAACGCATAGGCTTTGCGCTTGCGGAGCCCCCGCAGCGCTACGGTGAGATAATTCTTGAACATGCCAGCACAGAAGCAAGATGGAGAAGGAAAGGCGTGGTGATGGGCTTTGCTATTTTTTTAGCACTAAAAGCACGAAGCAAACGACAGGGTATAGGGGTTTGCTCCTTATTCCTGACAAAGGCTAATGCTCGATGGTTTGCATCCCGCTGTAAAAAATGTAGCCCGCCTGCTTATCCCATCCGGTTGATCTTTGTCACGCCGGGCGTTGGCACCTCCGGCACAGGCCGCGACGTGAAGGTGGGGTCAGCAGGGACAAAGCTCTGCTCGGCTGCCATGATTTCATCCCACGTTACCACTTGCCCTGTGTAAGCACTCTCGCGCCCCATGATGCCCGTCAGCGTACTGTAGGCCACTTCGCGCGCTTCATTCAAGGGTTCCCCTGCCCGAATGCTGGCGATCAGGTCCATGTGCTCCTGCACGTAGGGGTTGTTGCCGCGCTCAGGGTGTTCGAACAGCACTTTGCCATCGTGTGCCGTTACTTTGGAGCTACTAGGGTTGATATCAGCGACGCCTCTGGTACCAATGATCCGGTTTTCGACTTGTGTTTTGCAGCCTGCCATCTGCCGGCACATTGCAGTCACCCGTGCGCCGTTGGCATACTGGTACTCAATAGTGAAATGATCGAAGATGTGCCCGTACGACGGATCAGTCCGCACCAAGCGACCGCCCATGCCTAAACATTGGACAGGTGGCCCCTGCATCACCCAGTTGATCGTATCGAGGTTATGCACGAACTGCTCGACGATATGGTCGCCCGAGAGCCACGTAAAGTAATACCAGTTGCGGCACTGCCACTCCATGTCTGACATCCCAGGCTTGCGATCCCGTAACCAGATCGGCCCTGTCAGATAGTAGGCATGCCCCGCTGTGACGTCGCCAATAGCACCTTGATGCACCTGCTCGACAGCCTGTACAAAACTCGGCTGCCGTCGGTACTGCGTTCCCGCAACAAGCGATAACCCTTTCGCCTTGGCCATCTCGCCCGACTCGATGATGGACAACGATCCTGCCACATCCGTCGAAGCGGGTTTTTCCATGAAGATATGCTTGCCCGCTTCTACTGCTGCCCGCACATGGGTAGGACGGAAACCAGGAGACGTGGCCAAAATCACCATGTCGACGCCACTATCCAGCACGTGCTGGTAGGCATCGAAGCCATCGAAGCTGCGAGCCTCATCAACGTTAAAGCTATTACCCAACTCCTCTTGCAAGATCTCACGGCTCCGTTGTAGCCGATCCATAAACAAATCACCCATCGCCCAGATCTCGACGCCCTCCGCAGACGTGACGCAATCACGGGCGGCTCCACTTCCACGACCGCCACATCCAATCAGGCCAACACGAATCGTATCGGAGCCTGCAGGATAGGCAAATGCCTCGCTGGACATAAGTCCTAGTGATATCCCCGCTGTGGCCGTTGCTGTCGTTTTTAGAAAGTTTCTGCGATTGATAGTATCTTTCAGGTGGCTGCTCATACCCGTCTCATTGCTAACGTCTTCAAGATTTTGTTACATGAGAAGGTATTATTTATTTGCCAACTTGTCGCCCCTCGCTTGCAGTTGCAGGAAAAAAATGAAAGTTTTTCGTCTGTTTTGACTACGGTTGCCCTGCTGCTTGCATGTATGTATTGATTTTCACCCGCGTCTCCACTAGCTAAACGAACGGTTTCCTCCTTATGTCCCACACGGCGTACGTGACGCCTACGCCCTACAGTAGCGCTTTATATGAAGCCACTTACTCTTCTGTTGACCCTAACCCTTAGCCTAATCGCTGTAGCTCCTCTTCAGGCACGGCAACTCGTGGTGTACACTCAGGAAGCAGCTAAAACCGATGTCAACACGCAGGCTTGGGATACCATGCTCGCCCGCGCCGAGTCGGAAGGAGCCATTCGCGTTCTGGTCGGCCTCAATGTTGATGTTCAATACGCAGGCAAGAAAAATGAAGTGTTACCCCGCATAGACCCAGACCCCGCGATTGCCTCCATGCAAGCCGATGTGGAAACCGCCTTAGCCTCGTTGGATCTAGGTCCTATTACCCGCTTCCGTTACATTCCCTACCTGGCGCTTTCTGCAACGCCTGAGGGACTTGCACAACTGGCTGCCCATCCAGGTGTGCGCGTGATAGAGGAGGATGTTGCTGTACCTGTACATCTTGCTGAGAGCACCGCCTTGATCAGCGCTGACGCCACCTCCAACCCGACATTTGACGGAAGCGGACAAGCCGTGGCTATTATAGATACAGGTGTTGATAAAGCTCATTCCTTTTTCCAGAGCCGTGTCGTCTCGGAGGCGTGTTATTCGACTACCTCTGCCGGAACGAGCACATCCGTGTGTCCAGGCGGCGTTAGTGAATCTACAGCAAGCGGCTCAGGGGTACCTTGCGATTCCTCGGTTGATGGCTGTGACCATGGTACCCACGTGGCAGGCATTGCAGCAGCCGATGCAACATCTTTTGATGGCGTAGCTCGCGGAGCAAGTATCATTGCCTTACAGGTTTTCTCTCGGTTTGACAACGCATCCAACTGTGGTTCTTTACCTACACCCTGTGCCTTGAGCTTCACGGGAGACCAAGTTAAAGCCCTTGAACGTGTCCTCGAACTCCACAATGATGCAGGCTTTACCACACCTATTGCAGTGGTTAATATGAGCTTGGGCGGATCAACCAAGATTACTTCGGAAGCCTCGTGTGACGCCTTTAACGGCTCTCGCAAAACCGCTATCGACAATTTGCGCGCTGTCGGCATAGCAACAGTTATCTCATCAGGGAATAACAGCTTTACGGACGGTTTATCGGCTCCAGCCTGTATTTCGTCGGCTATCAGTGTTGGTTCCGTCAACGATGGTTCAGGCGGTACCACTGCTGACGACGTATCCAGCTTCTCTAATACCGCTTCTTTCCTCGACTTGATGGCTCCCGGTGCTATCGTCGAATCATCGGTGCCAGGAGCTTCTGGTTCGACCGACACGGGCACCAAATCGGGGACTTCCATGGCTGCACCTCATGTGGCAGGTGCCATTGCCGTCTATAAACATAAAAATACGGGTGCAACCGTTGACCAAGCACTCACGGCCCTTCAAGCAACAGGTGTACTCATTACAGACACGCGCCCTAGCGGGGATGACATTGTAACGCCCCGTATCAAAGTAGACGACGCACTCAACCACAATGGTCTGCCCGTTGAGTTAGTCGCCTTTGAGGCGCTCCAGGACGGACATATGGTACAACTAACCTGGACGACTGCCTCAGAGAAGAACAACGCAGGCTTTGACATACAACAACGTATGACGCAAACACCCGTCGTTTCGGTCGGGCACAAAGGCTCTCCAAGGGATATACCTATTACTTGGAAGACGGTCGGTTTTAAGGAAGGACAGGGAACTACCTCTCAGGCGCATACCTATCGACATACCCTTTCCACTACGGTGCCTGGGCGCTACCGCTTTCGCCTCAAACAAGTCGATTTCGATGGTAGCTTCTCGTATAGTGCATTCGTCGAAGTCGTGGTAGACGTTCCCGAAACCCTAGCGTTATCAGCGAATTACCCGAACCCCTTCAATCCCACGACCCACATTGACTTTCACGTCCCAACCCCAGGCCAAGCTACCCTCACGGTGTTTGATGTACTGGGACGCGAAGTAGCTGTACTGTTCGATGGTGCCGCCGCCCCTGATCGCCAGTACCAAGTGACATTTGATGGAGGGGGCTTACTATCCGGCGTATACCTGTACACGCTCCAGTTTGGTGGTCAGCAACAAACCGGACGCATGCTAATGCTCAAGTAGTCAGCTTGTGCAGCAAGGTAGCCAAGGCTCTGGGGGACTCGACGATGTAATCAGGAACGGCTGTGACTAACTTACCAAAGCTTTGCCCGCCCCACGTTACCGCAATGGCTTTTGTCCCGGCTTCATGGGCCGCCCGTACATCACTGACGGCATCCCCAATCATGTAGATGTGCGGTAGTGGCGTGTTCGTCTGTTTAGCAAACGTTCGCAGCTTATCGGCCTTCGATGCTCCCCCTTCACCGCCGAAAATGGCAGACACCTCATCTGCTAAACCAAAGCGCTGAAGAAAACGCTGGACCACCGTATCCAGATTAGCCGTAACAATGGCCACAGGATGTGCTTGTGCAACTTGACGAACAATAGGATCCATTCCTTCGAAGATGGACAGGTGATCTTCATAGGCCGCAATTAAAGCGTACACGCGTTCCGTGAAGGTTTCGACGAGCGACTCAGGCAATGCAATCTGCCGCCCGAAATCAATGACCTTCATATGATCAAGGGCATCTAGGTCACGGCGGGTTGGACTACGAGGATGCCCCAACTCACGGGCTACATTTTCCGCATGGATCAAAAAGCGATCCAGCGAGTCAGCAAGCACACCGTCAAAATCGAAAGCAAACGCTTTTTGAGCAGGCATAGAACCCCTGAGTTTTTAACAGAACGCACCCCAAACTACACGTTACGTGGGTTACTTGGACGATCTATATTTGAGACTATCCTATTTTCACGAAGAACAAGTGATGCAATAAGGTCGGATCTCCACACGAAATCGTCTCGAAATGAAAACCCGCAATCTAACTTGCAGTCTCACCTAGAGATAAGCCTATATCGGCTTTTTTACCAAGAATATCCGTTACAGCTAGCCTAATTCAACCTACCCAGCTTCACACCTAAAAAAGCAAAGGTAGCTAATTATCACTTTGATATTCGCCTAAGCCTTACGCCTCATGGGGCAGTCCCTCTTTGAAATACACACAGATCGGGTACAACTGACATGGGGACAGTCCAAAGCAACCGTGCCCCACGCCAAACTGCCTGCTGTCGCGCGCAAGCCCTATGGGCTACATGTTCTATCGGCGCCGTCGCCGCATCGTCTCACCCTTACCAGGAACACATCATCGGACCCAGATAAGCTATTCGAACAAACCGATTATACCGTGCTGCTAAAAAGCATGGACGGGAACCGTGTTCAACTCCGGCATATGGACCCGAGTTTATCCGGGGCACTCCATTACGACACCTCGCATACCATTGGGCACGGTGTGTTGAACTTCGGATCACAGATTGGTCGGAGTCGCTTTGTCATAGAACTAGCAGGCCAGCCCCACCTCACCTTCGAAGTTGAAGTTTTTCCGTCTAAAATCGACTACCAAACCGATTATGTGGCACTGCGCGACGACTTGGAAACGCTCCAACGCGGTCTGATTGCAAGTTACCTCCGAGCTACTTACCAACAAAGTCACTCGGTGTCAGAGGAACGAGCCTCCATGCCGTCATGGCTAGCCATCTTAGCGTCTGCCGTGGACGACTTGACTACCGCTGTAGCTTTTATTCGTGAGCACCCCTATAGGCACACTAAGCAGTGGCCCACGCGGCTCAAAGCATCTACAATCACTCGGGTCACGCCTGCAACCCGAAGCGCTATGCGTGTCCAAAAGGCAGGCCGTGTCTCCTCCTTTTCGGACGCAGCAAATATATATCTGCCTACAGCTAAGGCCCGTTACACTCTCGATACGCCTGAGCATCGCTGGCTTGCCTTTCATCTTCAGCATGCCGTTAGGGCTATTCAGCGCATCATCGCCCGATTGCCCCATAGGACAACGCCGCGCCAACGTGTTATTCGTGAGCATCTGGATGCTTGGCGCGATGAGCTAGATCTGCTGCTCAGGAAGCCACCCTTTCAAGCGCTTGCGCATCAGACGAAGCGTCCGCTGCCTTCGCTCACACTGCAACGCGCACCGGGCTATCGCGAAGCCTACCAAGCGTGTTTAGCACTACGCAACGGCCTCAGTTTAGCCTCGGGAAGCATTTTACTAAGCGTCAAAGACCTCCATCTGTTATACGAATACTGGTGCTTTATCATCTTGCTTCGCTTGCTCGCCGACCTAAGCCGAGACGAAACACCCCTTGCCCAACTGCTTGTTACGCACCAAAATGGCCTGGATTTACACTTACGCAAAGGCCAACGCCAAACATTCACCTTTCGAGGACAGGAGGAAAAATACGTTGTTTGCACGTACAACCCTCGGTTTTCGGGCAAAGGGTACCTTGTTCCTCAACAGCCGGATTTTGCGCTGACGGTTTCATCGCCAAGCCATCCAACCCGACGTTATATCTTAGATGCCAAGTATCGCTTGGACCAATCGCCAAGCTACGTTCGTCGCTTTGGCATGCCGGGTCCCCCCGTTGATGCGCTCAACACCCTGCATCGCTATCGTGATGCGATTCTTGGTGAAGAATCGGATGGGAGTCCCAACAAACGTACGGTGCTGCAGGCGATTGCGTTGTTTCCATACCGAGAAACGGATCCAGGCGTCTTTGCTCAAAGTCAGCTCAACAACGCTTTAAAAGATGTAGGTGTAGGTGCTATTCCTATCCTACCAAATGCTACCGAACACCTCAAAACCTGGTTAGAGGCACTCCTAGACGCCTGAGAATTCCCCTTTCTGAGTCGTTTGCGGGCAAAAACCACAAGCACATGTCTTTACACATGCACTTCCTAAAAAACCTGCCAACAACCCGTTTGCTCTTGCATGCAACAATGGGTTGCATAGCTCTGGTAGGCTGCACGCAAGAGTCGCAAATTGACCTCCAGACTTTCACAGGATCGGCGTATACCCAACGCATCGATAGCGTTTGGCAGGTTGTACGCACGCATTTTGAGGCTCAGGACTACGAGGTGGGGCGGGAGGTACAAACTGCTTTTGCGCCCGAGTTTTTGGCGTATTACAATCTCCATCCCGAGACAGAAGCGGGGCATCATGCGATAACGAGCGCTTTTATCATGTGGGGAAACCTCGGCGAGGTTAAACCTATCGAAGCAGCACTGCCATCGATAGATCGTTCTAGCAGTGTGTGGGCATCGCTTATTAACAGCATCCGAAGTGCATACCTTACAACTGGCCAAACGTCCGCATTTGTAGATCTGCTACGTGATCTGGCTTCTACATTAGCAGATCCCGACAGTCGCGCCGAAGCACTCATGCATCTGGGGGAATACCACCGTGAACGAGGAGAACTAGACAAGGCCTCAATCTACTATGCCGAACTAGTCACTCTGCCTGCAGACTCGTTCTATGTAGAAGTCGCACGCGGTCATCTGTACGAACTGAATAGCCTGAGCACGGGCAGTGTTGCGCCCTCGTTTCAAGCTATCGACTTACAAGGTCAGCCTATTAGCTTGGGAGACTGGGCAGGGCGCGTGGTATTGCTCGACTTTTGGGCAACATGGTGTGCGCCGTGCATTCCCGAATTACCCTATTTACGCAGCCTCCGCAACGAATATCGAACAGAAGATTTTGTCTTGGTCAGCTTTTCATTCGATGAACGACGCACAGACCTTGAGGTCTTCCTCAATAATGAGCCGCTGCCATGGATCCACAGTTACGTGGCCGAGAAATGGGATGCTCCACTGGCACGGCTGTATAATGTCACCAGCCTCCCTCGGAATTACTTGCTCAACCGTAACGGCATGATTGTAGGCAAAGACCTGCGTGGAGTTGATCTCGCTGAAGCCGTTGCGGCTGCAGTCCTCATGCCCTAAATCGTGCGTGCGTCAGCCTATTTCGCCTAACCTTTAACCTGTTTCGCATACTCCCTGACGCGCTAGGTTGTACTTTCAGGGAGCAGCGTGCAAGCTAGCTCTGTAATCCTCGCCTTCTACTTGGAGTAGTATGCTACGACCTGTTTCCGACTCGCTCTACAACCACCTGCTGACGAACTTTCCTCCGGGCATTGCCTATCCGCGCGTTGTGTTTGAGGGCGAGCCCATGCCCCAGCCACTTGCTCATTTCCTGAGTCGAACCCTCCAGTACCGTTTAGATATAGCCTTGGATCAGCTCCGTAAGGCCCGCTCCGACTGGTTCGATTACAACCATCCCAACGTTCAGAAGGCGTACACGACGTTTATCTCAGCAATCAACAAGCACGGACATATTCCGGCCGAGGCTTGGGAAAAGACGCTCAACCAAGCTGTGCGTTATGTAACGGCCTATTTAGTGCGTCCTGTCAGCACATTGGTGGACTTCGTATACCATGACTCAACAGAGCCTCTTGCACCGCCCGTCATCCAGCGACGCATGAGCTACTTTGGCCCCTATTCGTATTTCCGAGAAGCGACAGAGGCATACTTCGAGCGCAAACAGTTGACAGCCCTCGAACGTGAGCGGTTTGTCTCTCTACTGACACGCGTAGATCAACACCTGACGCAAAAATACCGTGCGGAGCAATGGATTCGCCTGCTCCAGCCCTTGTTCGCATTGACTACGGCGATCTATCCGGCTGGACTTCCGATTCCTTTGTTACGCATGTTCTTCTTAGAAAAAGGTGCCACGGCCGTTGAACGTGCTCTCGGCGAAGAACAAGCCAAGTGGGGTGTTGACTTTCTGGACGCCACGGGCCTACGCAAAGTGTTAGATGCTGTCGCAAGTCCCAAAGCTCGTCCCCAAACGCCAGCTACACCTCCACCACGAGCGAATCGTCCCACGCCACCCGCTCAGGCACAGACCCAAGCTCCAAGCCCTCCTCTGCCTCAAAGCCCTCAACCGCGCCCGATGCCAGCGAGTACACCGATGCAGCCACCGCAGCAACGTACGCCCCAACTCTCGGCACCAGCGCCTTCCACCCAATCGGTAGATCAAGACTCCAGCGGCGTCCCCCTCTGGCAACGCTTTCAGAAGCGGGATACACCTGGAAAGTCCCAATCTATCCTTCAGCGCCCAACAACCTCGCAAGCGTCTGTGCCACAACCGGTTCAGTCGAACGCCGAGCAAGCAGTCCCCCTGTGGAAAAGGTTTCAAAAAGCCACACCAGGAGAGACTCAACTTTCCCACCCAGCAACTCCGACCACATCGAAGTTGCTGCATCTAGAGCAAACCGTGCTAGGCCCCCACGGCCCCCAGATGCGTGAGCGTTTTGTCCAGTCCCTCTTCGGCGGCTCCCTTCAGGCCTACGCCGAAGCTCTCGAACAACTCAGCAGTGCCTCCGACTGGGCGCAAGCCTCGCAAATCATTGCGCGTGACGTTTTCCAACAGCATAAGGTCAACATTTACGATGACCATGCTGTTGCTTTCACCAACACTGTAGAAGCCCGCTATCAACGTCATGACTCCACAACCTGATCTCTATACCGACCTCGAACAACGTCGTGCAGAAGCGCATGTAGGAGGCGGTGAAAAACGTATCGCCCGTCAACATGAAAAGGGAAAATTAACGGCCCGAGAACGCATTGATGTCCTCCTTGATGAAGGTTCCTTTCAAGAGCTAGGCATGTTTGTGCGCCACCATGTGAGCGACTTCGGCTTAGCCGACAACCGCCCCTATGGCGACGGCGTGGTTACAGGCTATGGCACGATCCATGGTCGCCTCGTCTATGTCTTCAGCCAAGACTTCACCGTCTTTGGCGGCTCCTTGGGCAAAGCCCATGCCGATAAAATCGTCAAGGTGATGCAGTTGGCGATGGAAAACGGTGCTCCCGTTATTGGCCTCAACGACTCGGGGGGAGCACGCATTCAAGAAGGCGTAATGTCGCTCGGCGGCTATGCCGATATTTTCTTGCTCAACACCCTCGCATCAGGCGTCGTCCCACAGATTTCTGCGATCATGGGTCCCTGCGCTGGTGGTGCCGTGTACAGCCCTGCTATCACCGACTTCGTGTTCATGGTGCGCAACACGAGCTATATGTTTGTGACAGGCCCCAACGTTGTTAAAACCGTCACACAAGAAGACGTCACAGCAGAAGAACTAGGCGGTGCGGATGCCCATGGCATGAAGAGCGGCGTCTCACACCTCGCAGCAGACAACGATATCGATTGCCTGCTCCGTATTCGCGACTTGCTCAACTATATCCCGCAAAACTGCGAAGATCCGCCGCCTTTCCTCCCCACAGAGGACCCCGCCGACCGTGCTGATGCAGAGCTAGATGCATTGGTACCTGAAAACCCCAATAAGCCCTACGACATGAAAGAGGTCATCCGGCGTGTAGTGGATGACGGTCGCTTCTTTGAGATTCACGCCGATTATGCGGAGAACCTGATTGTAGGCTTTGCTCATATGGACGGGCGCTCCGTAGGCATTGTGGCTAACCAGCCAGCCGTCCTTGCTGGGGTGCTTGATCTGAACACATCGATCAAAGGTGCTCGATTCGTACGGTTCTGTGACGCGTTTAGCATCCCGCTGATCGTGTTTGAAGATGTGCCTGGCTTCCTCCCTGGCACTGATCAAGAGTGGCGCGGCGTCATCCGACATGGCGCTAAGCTGCTCTATGCCTTCTGTGAAGCCACCGTCCCCAAAATTACGGTGATTACTCGCAAAGCATATGGCGGAGCCTATGATGTGATGAACTCAAAGCACATCCGAGGCGATCTCAACTTCGCTTGGCCGACAGCCGAAATCGCGGTTATGGGTCCCAAGGGTGCTGTCGAAATCATCTATCGCCGTCAGCTGGCTAAAGCAGAAAACCCCCAAGCCCTCGAAGCTGAGTTCACAGCCGACTACCGCAAGCGGTTTGCCAACCCCTATGTTGCAGCAGAATATGGCTATATCGACGATGTTATTGAGCCTCGCATGACACGAGCCAAACTCATCAATGGTCTCAAGATGTTAGAAAACAAAGTCGTCAACAATCCTCGTAAGAAACACGGCAACATCCCGCTGTAGCACCAACTCTGAACCGGCAAACGTGCGTCTGTGCTGCCCATCAGCCAGTACAAGCGCCTCTCTTCCAAACACCGCTCTGCGCCCTGCTGCGTGGAGCGGTGTCGTATTTTGTAACCCAACTGTATTTTTTCACTCGTATGTAAACAAAGTAGCATCTCAGCGAAAGTTTTTGCTATATTGGCATTTACCTCATGTATTACTTTAAGCAAACTGCTGTTTAACAAGAACAAGAGCCTTTGGCTGCGTGATTTTTGAAACCCGTTCATCTTCTGAAACGGAATCTTGCAAATCGCGTACGTAGCCCCAGGCCCCCGAATCCGCAGCGTTTTACACATCCAACCCCGCGTGTCTCGTGTATCGGTATAGCTTCTTCGTCGTGGCCCTTTGCTGCCTCTCGCTTCCGGCCTTTGCTCAATCCAGCTTTCCTACGCAGCAGCCTACCCGCCTGAGTCCTCTGCCTCCGCAGAAAGTCCCCTTTGACTCGTTAGGCTTGTACACCACCTTATTGGGGGAAAGCCCAGCTAACTTCGGATCGCCTTCGGATACGCTCACGGACGAGCAAATCCTGCGACGTTTGGCCCGCATCTATCGGTATCAGTCGAATATTCTCTCGGCCCAAGCAGAAGGCAACAATGAACGGGCAGAAGGTCTCTTGTCGCTCGCCATGACAGAGTTGGGCGTCCTGCTACCTCAACCGGAGATCATGGAGCGCTCGCGCTTTCGGGAATTATACCGCAGTATCATTACCGAGTATGAAAACTATTACGGAACCACGGCGGATACGCTCGTTTTTCAGCGGAACCCCATTTATCAGTTCCGCGCCGACATCTTTGCCGCGTTGAATGAGATTGAAGAGCCGCTGTCAAAGGAAGAAAACCTGCCTGTGCTGCCCTCTTTAGGTCCTGTGGAAACACAGATTCCGATGACCATGAACCGCTTGGTTCGCAGCAGCATTGCATACCTCAAGCGATCACCCGACAAACACCTGTACCGCTGGCTCAGCCGCGCTGAGACCTACCTGCCGATGATTGAGCGCATCTTCGAAGAGGAAGGGGTACCGGATGAGTTGAAATATCTTGCCATGATTGAGAGTGGCTTGGTTCCTCATGCCAAAAGCTGGGCGCGAGCCGTCGGCATGTGGCAGTTCATTGCAGCTACGGGCCGAGCTTATGATTTGCAGATCAACGGCTGGGTCGATGAGCGCCGCGATCCTGAAAAGGCCACCCGTGCTGCCGCTCGCCACCTGCGCGACCTCTACAACCAGTATAATCAGGACTGGCACATTGCCATCGCGGGCTATAACTGTAGCCCACGTTGCATCAAACGCGGCATCCGTCGCGCCAAAGCGAAAGGCATCGCGTCACCGACGTTCTGGGACATCTATCCGTACATCCCGCGCGAGACGCGCAACTATGTTCCGATGTTCATTGCCACCTCGCTCATCGCTTCCAACCCCGAAGCGTTTGGGTTTGACCTATCCCATGTAACGCCTGGTGCAGAGTATGCTTTCGATCTTGTGCCTACGCAAGGCATGCTGTCGCTTGAACAAGTAGCCGATCTAGCTGGAACAGACCTGACTACGATCAAAAACCTCAATCCGCAACTGATTCGTGGCTATTTGCCGCCCTCCAAAGGGATTTACTACGTCCGTATCCCGCAAGGTACGTCTGAGCGTTTCATGGAAGGCTACCAGGCCCTCCCCGAAGATGCGCGCAAACCCGTAAGTGAATACGTGGTGCGTAGAGGTGATTCGCTCGGCAAGATTGGCAACAAGTTTGGCGTATCCGTTTCTGCGTTGAAAAGAGCTAACAACATGCGAGGCACGCTCATCCGTGTCGGGCAACGCCTCATCGTCCCAATCCCAGACTACAACGCGCAGGCACAGCCCCTTAACTTGGCCGACGCCAAGCCGAAGAGTGTAGCGTATGGCAAGCGCATCGTGCGCCCGATTGCCGTATCCGAGACGGTTGCCCAACAAACCGCATCTACCGCTGTAGCAAGCCCACCCGTACGTCAAGCGAACCTGTCGTCTACAAGAACAGCAGCCGCTACCCCTAAAAAGGCATCCTCAAACGCCTCCACGCGGGTGGTCTATCGTGTCCGCCGAGGCGATACGCTGAGCGAAATTGCACAAAAGTATGGCGTCTCGACCCGTCAACTGCGCTCCTGGAACGCCATCAGCGGCAGCCGCATTCGCAGCGGTCAGCGCCTATACATCAATGCTCCGGCTCCTGGGGTTCAATCCAACCAAGCCTCGTCCTCCGATTCAGCTACCCGTACGGTGTACAAAGTGAAGCGGGGCGATACGCTGAGTGAGATCGCCGAAAGACACGGCGTTCGTATTGCAGATCTGCGGTCCTGGAATAATATTCGTGGCAGCCGCATTCGTGTGGGTCAGCGGCTCACCGTCTATGCGAATCCCTCGAACGTTAAAGGTCCTGTCTCCTACACAGTTCGTCGCGGCGACTCCTTGTATGTTATTGCCCGACGCCACGGCGTTTCAGTGCGAGACATCAAGAGCTGGAACAACCTTCGCTCCAACAAAATTAAGCCAGGCCAAAAACTGACGATCCATGCAGCACGCTAGGCTCTTCCGAACATTGCCTTTGCACACTCCCTAGCGTTGGACGGCCTGTGCTAGACTCATTATTAGGGCTTGATGGCAAAATGCTGGCTTTTTCTAGGAAGTCTCGCGTTGCTCAGTTGGTCCTGCTCGCCTAGGGCTTCGTCCGAAAATGAAGTAGTCGTCTTTGCAGCCGCGAGCCTACGCGATGTCATGACCGACATCGGAGGCGCGTTTGAAGAAACGACGAGCACACGTGTGGTCTTCAACTTCGCAGGCTCCAATGTGCTCGCCCAACAAGTCCTCGCAACGTCAAGAGCCGATGTTTACCTGAGTGCCAACGTTGCATGGATGGATACCGTTGCTCGGGCAGGTCGCATCGTCGAAGGCTCTCGGGCAGGCTTGCTGACCAACACGCTGGCTGTCATTGCCCATCCACAGAGTACCTGGGCGCTCGATACCCCCTGTGACCTGCTAACGCTGGACTTCAGGTACCTCGCCATTGGAGACCCACGGGCTGTACCTGCGGGTCGGTATACAGCACAATGGCTGGCCTCGGAACGCTGCAACAAGGACTCCTTGTGGGACCTTGTTCGTCCTCGTACAGCGCCCTCGGCAGATGTCCGCTCGGCTCTCAGCCTTGTGGAAGCTCAACCAGATGTACTTGGAGTCGTCTATTATACAGACTACCTTGTCGCAGCCCAGCAAACACGCCTTGTCTATGCCGTACCGAAGGCAGCTGGGCCTGCAATCCGGTATGAGATCGCCCAACTCACGGATCGCCCCCCTTCGCCAGTCGTTCGTAGCTTTTTGGACTATTTGACGACCGATACAACCCGAGCGCTGTTTACAGCCTATGGGTTTACGCCGCTCCTACCGCCTGCTACTCTTTGATGCCTTGTGACGGAAACCGCTCTCTATGCCGTTCGCTCGACGCTGTTATGGGCTTCACTGGCAACGGTCCTCGTCATGATCCCTGGTACCATCTTGGCCTATGCCCTTGCCCGGTTTGAGTTTACAGGCAAAAAAATTATCTCGACCCTTACGAGCTTGCCCCTCGTCCTGCCTCCGACGGCCGTTGGCTACCTTTTGCTACGCCTCTTCGCCTCCAATGGCTGGCTAGGCGAAGAAACGCTTGGCTTTGACCTCAATATTTTGCTCACCTGGAAAGCTGTTGTTCTGGCCTGTGCCGTCATGGCGATGCCGCTTATTGTCCGCACAGCACGCGTAAGCTTTGAGAGCGTAGATCCTCGCCTGGAAGGTATGGCACGCACGTTGGGTTATGGCCCCATAGCGACGTTTTTTCGCTATACCTTACCGCTGGCGAGCCGTGGTCTGCTAGCCGCAATGATTCTAGGCTTCAGCCGTGCCATGGGCGAGTTTGGGGCGACTATCATTCTTGCAGGCAATATTCCAGGGCGCACACAAACCCTCGCCTCTGCTATTTTTAGTGCACAACAAGCGGGGCAAACCAACGAGGCTAATTTTCTGTTGCTGGTCGCGCTCGGTGTTGGCTTTGCAGCGATCTTCCTCACCGAGTATCTCGCACAACCAAAGCGAGGGGCGACCCGTCAGCGTCTCATACACCGCTAGGCTTCGGCACTCATGCGCCCGTAGCGTGGCTTGTCTTCATGACTACTCCTTCTCTCAAGGCTACAATTCGGCTCCCGCTTGATTCGTTCGTGTTGGATGTCGACTTCGAAACGACGCATCGCGTGACGGGCATCTTCGGTGTATCGGGTTCGGGCAAAACCTCCTTGCTAGAAGCGATTGTCGGGCTGCGCCGTGAAGCAACAGGCTCCCTGCAACTCGGGCAAAAAACGTGGCTCGACTCGGAGCATGGCTTGTGGCTCCCTCCTGAAAAACGTGCCATCGGCTATGTGCCCCAGGACAGCCTGCTATTTCCCCATCTTACAGTCCATCAAAACTTGCGTGCTGGACACAAGCGTGCGCTCCGCATGAGTCGTAATGTTGCCAACACATTGGCACAAGTCATCCACGTGCTCCAGTTGGAGCACCTGCTGGATCGCCGTGTACCCAGCCTATCTGGAGGCGAACGTCAGCGTGTTGCCCTGGGTCGCGCCCTGTGCTCCGGCCCACAGCTCCTCGCGCTGGATGAGCCGTTAGCCTCACTAGATGCCGCCTTGCGCCGTCAAATTCTCCCCTTTTTGCAACGCATTCGCCATTCGTTTGACTTACCACTACTCCTCGTTTCACACAGCCCGCTAGAAATTCAAACCTTATGCGATGACGTTCTCGTGCTTCATGAGGGAACACTGGTTGCACGAGGAGCACCGCAGGAGGTTCTCAGCCGCCCTTCTATTATCGCAGCAGCTGAAATGGATGGTTTTGTGAATGTATTTCCGGTGCAACTCGTCGCTTCCGATACTGAGACGAGCATAGTCTCACGTATTCCGACTCACCCGGAGCATGCCAACCTCATGGTACCTCGTTCTCAAACGCCTGTCGGGAGCACACTGTTTGTAAGCATCCCAGCCCATGAGATTTTGATCGCCCGTACACAACCAGAGGGACTGTCTGCACGCAATGTGGCATCTGGTATCGTTGAGGCAGTGAAACACACGCATCCAGGGTCTGGCCATCTGGTATATGCCCGCGTTGCGCCCAACCTACCACCCCTCGTTGCCGAAGTGACAAAAAGCGCTGTAGATGATCTCAGCATTGCCTCCGGGCAACGCATTTTTCTTATCATGAAAGCGCGCTCCTTCATCTTGCATGAAGATGCCTGAGATGTCGTGTCTGGCTACTTATAGTAGGCCGGGTCCGAGACACTATGGCGGCGTTCGTTAGTGTTTAGGGGCATCGAGCGATTGTACGATCTCAACCTTTATATCGCTCAGCCATACAGCCAAGGCTCCAAGAGCCGCCCAACGCGGTTTATGGAGCACCCCGTAGAGAGCGATCAATACCCCGTAAGCGAGTGGCAATTCGCTTACAACCCTCCCTTTGACAACAAGGCATACGTTCCGCTCCTGAATCATTTTCCACAGCCATTCGACCTGATCTGCCGCCTCTGGGCTGCTCAAGCGTTGCAGAAGATCACCTAGGTTCACTGTTGCTGTTTTACCCATTGTATCATGTACCGTTGAATGCTAGGCTTTACGGAAGGGTCTAATCTCTTTTGCCCACATCTGCCTAGCGACAAACATGCGTACGCCACACTTCTTAAAGGGTGAAGCATGGCGTACGCAATCCCACTTTGTCCAGACGAGGAGATGATAAAACCTCTGAGCTGCTGTTAACTCCACGACTCCGTTCCTGAACGCTTGCTTGGCCATGATCCTGTTGAGCGATCACCCGCACGCAGCCCTCCCCTAGGAGTACGGACTTCTGCTTCTAGCGCAACCGTGCTTTCGCGAGGCGCAGCACCATCGCCCTGCGGCTCGGCAACGGGTGGTGGCAGAATAGAATCCACTTCAACGATAGGAATTGAGGACAAAGGCTGGTCCACGAAAGGATCCTGTGTCACGATAGGCGAGGGTGGAGGCTTGGGAAATGTCGGCTGCTGCACAGGCGGAGGCGCCGCGACGGGCTTGCTTTCAGCTACCGGCTGTGCAGATGATGGACGTGCTGTCGAGGAGTCAAACGAGGCTTTGGCTTGCTTGAACAGCTCACCTGCTTGTTCGCGCAGTGCGCTAGCTTTCTTGCTGACTGCGGCGCGCACGTCTGCATCAGTCAATTTTTGAGCAGCATAAACGACACCTGCTGCAATCGCTACACTAGCACCCACTCCTAAGGCTATACCCTTGGGAAAGCGACGGCGAGGCGTGTGATAGGGATTAACACGGTTGAGCCACTGCTGCCCCTCAACCATCATGTGTTTGCTATCAGCGATCAGTTTGTCTGTAAAGTTCTTTTGGTCAAATAACATATGCTTTGGCGCTTTATGACGTACATGAAAAAGGCTACCCGCATGATTGTGCCCAGCGGCAGCCGACGAAAATGAACCGAGAGTGTTGCTCGCTCCGCGCATGACTTTCCACGCCATCCATGAGCCTATAACAAATGCCCCTGCCTTAGCAGTCTGACGCGCAGCCTTCGATGTAGTCTCTTGCGCTTTCCGTTTGGCAACCGTTTCCAGAAAGCCTAACTCATGTTCAATCGTCGCTAAGTGGTGATTGACAGCCTGCTTGTGCGAGACAATCTGCGATTCTATCTCTTCCTTGCTTAATTTATATTTCATACCAAATAATTACATACTAATATCTCACAACATCCTCTTACGCTTCCGTACCAACTACTGGCCCATGTGGTGTTTGTGACGCTAGACGTTCTTCATCTACAGCAATCTGACCAGAGCCAATTTGCAAGAGGTGAGGACGTTTGCGCAAGATGATGAATCCTCCTATCAGTAGAACACTGCCTACAACAAGAAAGCCCCATCCCGCATGCCCCAACCATACACCGATGGCTAAACTGAGGGCGCTCAACAAAAACAGAATGCCAAGACCCGCAAGCAAAACAAAGGCTGCTTGCGAAATAAGAGCATTTACGCGGGCATCCAGACGCTCTTCTAGCTCCAGCTGTGCCTTCTTAATATGCATCTCTACCAAGGCAATGGTGTGCTCACTCAATGCCTTGGTTTCCCGAAAGAGGCGCTGAACGATGCCGGACTCTGGCTCTCGAAGCTGGCGACTAGCAGGGATACGCCCCCTGCGTGTAACGGTATGAAGAGGTTTTGAATCCATGTATTATGATTTTCAACAACTAAATAAACTGTATTCAAATTCTGTGCAGTACTAGTATATGGGTACTTTAGGAGCATTCAAAATGCTCTGAGTCACAAAAAAGGCATATCCCCCTACCCAAAATGGATACATTTCTCCCTTATCTAGCAAACATTGAACAAGGTACCTCTTATACTTATTGCAGCCTTTTCTCCGAGAAACGTTGCACATCCCCCGTAAGACGCAAAGACGCATGACAACATGCTCACCGCTCGTTGTCCGTTGTCATTGCGAGGAGCGTAGCGACATGACAATCTCTCGATAGCAGCGCCCTGATGAAGCGAATGAGATACCCGCGCTCTCTTCGGGTGCTCGCCATGGCAGCCTTTTTGTGCAATGTGTCATGCGCCCAGACGCAAGACCCATATGATCACCACACGCAGCGCTAGCTTATTCCCTTAGCAACGCGCAGCCCCAGAGGGTCTTGCGTCCCTGACTAGACAAGGATGGACTATCTAGCTTATACATTCCCTTACCGATGAAAAAAATTCTATCTGAAACTAAAACGGTCCTCCAACAGACGTTTAAAGAGTTCAGTGATGACAACTGCTCCCGCATGGCAGCGGCACTAGCTTACTACACCATCTTCTCCCTTCCTCCTCTGCTCGTTCTCATCATATCTGTTGTAGGTATCTTCGTGGATCCAGCGGATGTGCAAGGCGAGATTGAAGCCCAAATCCAGCGTCTGATCGGAACGGAGGGCGCAACACAAGTGCAAGACATGATTGTAGCCGCTAATGAAAAAACACAGGGCAACGTATGGGGATGGCTACTGGGCACTGCAGCCTTAATCTTTGGCGCGACAGGTGCCTTTATGCAACTGCAAGGCGCTCTCAACACCGCTTGGCAGGTTCAACCCAAACCGGATAACGCTGGCCTGCTTCGCATGATTATGAAGCGGCTGCTCTCTTTTGGTATGGTGCTTGGCATTGCTTTCCTCTTACTCGTTTCGCTTGTACTGAGCGCCGCCTTGGCAGCCTTCGGAGGCTTCCTAGCCAACCTATTACCTGGTGGTGTTTCCCAAGGCATTCTGGTGGCACTTAACGTGGGCATCACGTTGGTGATTATTGCCTTCTTATTTGCCGCCATCTTCAAAATTTTGCCAGATGCCAGAATCACGTGGCGCGACGTGGGCGTCGGAGCTACGGTAACAGCACTCCTCTTTGTACTTGGTAAATTTGCTATTGGCTTCTACCTGGGTACTAGCGATGTCGGATCTACTTACGGGGCAGCGGGATCGCTCGCCCTGATTCTCACCTGGATCTACTATTCAGCGATGATTTTGCTGCTTGGCGCAGAGTTCACCCAAGTATGGACCTGCCGTTATGGCACGCGTATCCAACCTGCAGAGGATGCTGTTCGCGTAGTGGAAAAGCCGCAAACCGTCGAAATACCACCCGACGCAGCCAGCTCCCAGCAGGCCTTAGCTCATGCAGACATGCGTTCCGAAAACTCCTCCGCTCCTGTCCCGCCAAAGGCCCAAGCCCCTCCTAGTGCCCAGCGCGTCCCTCCTTTTCGCACAAACGTATTTCAAGACTCTTAAACCCTTTAGATAATGATCAGACAACTACTAACACAGGCTGAAGAGGCCTTCAGCCAGCAATGGTTTCGTCTCCGCAGACAGTTCGGCTGGATTGGTCCTGTTCACATTCTCCCGTACGACAGCTTCGGCACCCGCGAGCACCTCCATGTGCGGGGACGTGTTCTCGAAAACAAACAGATTGCCCCAAGCACAGCCTCTGACTCGCCTTGGCTCAACATGCGAGCGACGGTCAAGCGGTTTATGAGCGCAGAGATTCCTGGAACCCCCGTGCGCATCAGCTTCCAAGGCCAGACAACCGACCTCAAAACGGATGCGGAGGGCTATTTCGAAGCAACACTCTCGCCAACAGCTCCCTTACCTGCCTATCGCTTGTGGCATCCGGTTCAGATAGAGCTAACGGACCCTGCTTATCGCCAAGAAGAGCCTGTTCAGGCTACCGCTCAGGTTTTGGTCCCCCCCCTCAGTGCTTCATTTGGCATTATCAGCGACGTCGATGATACGGTCATTAAATCGTATGCCTATGATTTTGTGCGCCTCTTAGCCCTTACTCTTTTCAGAAATGCACATACGCGACGGCCCTTCGAAGGCGTTGCCGACTTCTATCACTTGTTGCAAAAGGGCCATCAGCGAAGCTCCGGTCTTAACCCCATCTTTTATGTCTCGAGCAGCCCATGGAACTTGTACGATCTCCTCGTGGACACGATGGAGGCCCATGGCATTCCTAAAGGCCCCCTTATGCTGCGCGACCTTGGCATAGACGAAGACAAGTTCATTAAGTCCTCTCATGGCCGCCACAAGCGTCACCAAATAGATCGTATCCTGAATACGTATCCTGACTTGTCTTTTATCCTGATTGGTGACAGCGGTCAGCACGACCCCGAAATATACGCTGACGTAGTTAACGCGTATCCCAACCGCGTGCTCGCTGTCTACATCCGCGATGTTACCCGAGGCAAAGCAGGTGCCCGCATTGAACACCTCTCAAGCACTTTCCCCAGCGAGAGCGTCCCTATGCTTCTGGTCAAGGATACTAAGCAAGCCCTGGAACACGCTATCCAAAACCGTTGGGTTTCGCCTCTATTAGAAACGACAAGCCCGCAAGACCGGAGCAGCTTAGCCAACACCTCCCGAGATACCTCCAAGACTTACTCTACTCCGTAGCCGCCCAAAGGGCCTGTAGCCACGGAATAGCTTCTGTTAAAAGCAATGCATAAGCCGATTGCTGGTTGTGTCCTAGCTCATCTACTGCCTCAAAATGCATGGTGGCACCGCGTGCCTGATAGTTAACGACGGACTGTTCAACAGCATCAAATGGGAACACCTCGTCCAGGCGGCTATGGATGACAAATGCAGCAACCTGTCCAATCCAGTCAAAGCTACTGAGCGCAGGTTGTGCAGCGACGGGAATCACTGCGCTGAACAAATCTGGTTCTAATCCAATAAGCCACCAAGCCCCTACTCCACCTGCACTATATCCGGTAACAACAACCTGCTCGGGGTTAACAGGCCATGCCTGCACTGCCGCTCGTGTGAATGCAATAATAGCGTCTTGACTGAGCGGCTCTGTCCAAGGCGCAGCCGGAGCATCCAAAGCTGCGATGATGGCTCCTAGGCTGCGCAATCCAGGCTCTACCTGCGACGCAAGGTAGCCCTCGCTATAGTATGGAATGAGACCGCCCCCTGTGGCAGGATGTAGCGCAATTACCAGCGGAACGCTCTCACCTCGACGTAGCTCTGGTACGGCCAGCGTGTAGGTCAGATCACCAGCTTTACCTAGGTTGACGACTTGGCGATGCCTGCCCTCGGTCAGAGGGACTCGCGCTAGATCGCCTGCCTGCAGATTGACCAAGGCCTCGTCTTCTTGGCATCGGACCATGCCAAGGGCCAACATTAGCCCTATGATGAGTTTTGCTCCACGTCTCATGAACCTCCCACTATCGTTCTGATTCAACAGGTTCCGTATTCCTGTTGGTGCGTCAAATTGCACAGATGTTTCGCTGAGGAAGAACGAGAAGGCATTTAGGCAGCCAGCATTTCTTCCAGATAGGCCGGCTGAGGAATCCGCAGCTTGGGCAGCAGCTGCTCTTCTAGATGAACCGCCCAGGCCCGCAGGTAGCGCACGACGTCGTGGCGTTGCTTGAAATCGAGATCTCCTACCTGCACCGACATCGTGCCTAAAATCGTCGGATCGGAGAGGCGTTCGAGGTGCATAATGTCCTCGGTGGTCAATCCTGCTTCGAGCATCGTGTTGAAGATGTCTTCGAGGGGAATGAGGCTCGCGGAGCAATAGCCTTGCACTTGCTCCGTCCAGTCACCAGCAGCCTCCATCGCCATCGCCTGAATCTCGACGCTCGTAAGCTGCGTCAGCGTTTGCGCAAGGTGTCCGCAGTTGCAACTTCCCATGCGGCTCCAGGCATACGAGGCCCCCTGCTCAAGACGAGTAGCTGTTTCACGAAGCGCGTTTACCAGATCAAGCGATGCTGTTGCCATGATTTCGTTAGCAAATGGTGGGGTGGTTATACAAAAGTTCTGAGCGAGGCGCGTCTGTGTGCATGGTTTGGCCATAACACAGGCCCAGACGCTCGAAGCCTTATGCCTGTCTCTCCCAGCAAGTACGTAAAGACCTAGACTCGCGGATAGCTAATGGTTCAGAGCAGATAGATAGCCTACTTCGAAAACATGGCCTTCGTATACTCGCGGCGCATGATAGCGATGCCATCAATGGAGATTCCTTTGGGGCACACGGCCTCACACTCAGCATGATTGGAGCATTCGCCGAAGCCCTCCTCCTTCATTTGATCGACCATGTTCAGCGCCCGCCGCTTGCGCTCGGGTTCGCCCTGTGGCAGTAGCGCGAGATGAGCAATTTTGGCTCCCACAAACAGAGAAGCCGACGAGTTCGGGCATGCTGCTACGCAGGCTCCACATCCGATGCAAGCCGCATAATCGAAGGCTTCATCCGACTTTTCTTTCTTGATGGGAATCGCATTCGCATCAGGGGCACTGCCCGTGTTAACCGAGATGTAGCCTCCCGCGTGTTGGATACGCTCAAAAGCACTGCGGTCGACCACCAAGTCGCGGATTACAGGAAACGCCTCAGCCCGCCACGGCTCTACATAGATGGTGTCGCCATCGTTGTAGGCCCGCATGTGGAGCTGGCACGTAGCCGTCCGCGCCCAGGGACCATGCGCCATGCCGTCAATGACCATGTTGCAAGAACCACAAATGCCTTCGCGGCAATCATGATCAAACTCAACAGGATCTTCGCCACGCACAATCAGCTGTTCGTTCAGCAAATCGATCATCTCTAAGAACGACATGTGCTTGCTCACATCCGTCACCTTATAATCGACCATGCGGCCCGGCTGATTGGGGCCAGCTTGTCGCCACACTTTGACGGTTAGCGTCATGTCTTTTTCGGTGTGCTCGGTGGCGGCTTTAGCTTCGCGTTTATCGGTAATTTTCATGGGGTACGTAGGTTTTCAACAAATCCAGGCAGGCGTGTGCGCCCTGCTCTACTTGTAGCTGCGCTGCGTCAGCTTCACGTTTTCAAACTCCAGCGGCTCTTTGTGCACCTGATGTTGCTGGTCATCGCCTTTGAATTCCCAAGCCGCCACGTACGCAAACTCCTCGTCGTTGCGTCTTGCTTCGCCCTCGGCGGTCTGATGCTCTTCGCGGAAGTGGCCCCCACACGACTCTTCCCGCTCCAGGGCATCGCGCGCCATCAGTTCACCCAATTCGAAGAAATCAGCAACACGAGCAGCAAACTCTAGGTTCTTGTTCATGTGGTCGCGGCTGCCCGGCACCTTTACGTCTTGCCAAAATTCCTCGCGCATCGCCCGGATCTTGCCCATCACACGGGAGAGTCCTTCCGCGTTGCGCGACATACCCACGTAGTCCCAAATGAGCTTACCTAGCGCCCGATGGAAGTCCATGACGGACTTCTTGCCATTGACGGCTAGGATTTGGTCGATACGTCCTCTGGCATCTGCCTCAACCGCTGCAAACGCCGAGTCGTCCTCGTCTACTTTGTCGAGCACGGTGGTGGCAATGTACTGACCGAGCGTGTAGGGGATAACGAAATATCCGTCGGCCAAGCCTTGCATGAGCGCACTCGCGCCCAAGCGGTTCGCCCCATGATCGGAGAAGTTACACTCCCCGAGCGCAAACAAACCTGGAATGGTGGTCATGAGATTGTAGTCTACCCATAAGCCACCCATCGTGTAGTGGACGGCGGGATAGATCATCATCGGCACTTCATACGGGTTCTGGTCCGTGATGCGCTCGTACATCTCGAACAAGTTGCCGTAGCGCGCTTCGATGGTGTCACGCCCCAGGCGGTTGATCGCATCCGCAAAATCGAGATAGACGGCTTGCCCCGTAGACCCGACCCCATACCCGTCGTCGCACATGTACTTGGCGTTGCGCGAAGCCACGTCGCGTGGCACGAGGTTACCGAAGCTTGGGTACTTCTCTTCGAGATAGTAATTGCGTTCGTTCTCGGGAATTTGGTTCGGGGCGCGCTTGTCGCCTTTTTTCTTCGGCACCCACACCCGCCCGTCGTTACGCAAGCTCTCGCTCATAAGCGTCAGCTTGGACTGGTACTGCCCTGACACAGGAATACACGTGGGATGAATCTGGACGTAGCACGGGTTAGCGAAGAGCGCTCCCCGTTTGTGACACCGCCAAGCGGCCGTCACATTTGAGTTTTTGGCGTTCGTCGAGAGGAAATAGGCATTGCCATAACCGCCCGTACAAAGCAATACAGCATCGCCCACATGACGCTCTAGCTTGCCTGTCGTCAGACAGCGCGTGATGATGCCACGTGCTTTGCCATCAACCACCACCAAGTCCAGCATCTCGCGGCGGTTGAACATCTCGACCTTACCCGCCGCAATCTGACGGTTGAGCGCAGAGTAGGCTCCTAAAAGAAGCTGCTGTCCGGTTTGGCCCCGTGCGTAAAACGTCCGGGAGACCTGTGCACCACCAAATGAACGGTTATCCAACAGGCCACCGTACTCGCGGGCAAAGGGTACTCCTTGCGCTACCGCCTGATCAATGATGGCGTTGCTGATCTCAGCGAGGCGATGCACGTTGGCTTCGCGCGAGCGGTAGTCCCCCCCCTTGATGGTGTCATAGAACAAGCGCCAGATGCTGTCCCCATCGCCCGGATAGTTTTTCGCGGCATTAATGCCTCCCTGAGCCGCAATGCTGTGCGCGCGGCGCGGCGAGTCGAGGATCGTGTAGGCTTTGACGTTGTAGCCGAGTTCAGCCAGCGTAGCCGCCGCCGAAGCACCAGCCAAGCCCGTACCGACGACGATGATCTTGTACTTCCGCTTGTTATTCGGGCTGACGAGCTTCACGCTCTTGAGATAGCGTTGCCACTTCTCAGCCAGCGGCCCAGCGGGAATTTTAGCGTCGAGATGCATTAGGGAAGTCCTCCGGTAAAGTAGATGTAAAGCGGCAGTACAAAAAAGCCTATCGCCAATAAAAGTCCGAGTATACCGCCTGCTGCATAGACCACAGGGGTCAAGCGCGGATTCACAAGGCTCAAGGACTGAAACGCGCTCCAGATGCCGTGCCGCAGGTGAAACGCGAGCAGCAGCATCACCGCCGTGTAGCCAAACGCATAGAGTGGACTTTGGAATTTCTCTGTCACGAGGCGTTTAATGTCGCGCATCGGTTCGCCATCGACCATAACCTCGTAATAGGTACCATACTTGAACGAGAACAAGTGGACCACGATGAAGATTAACAAGATCAGCCCCGTCCAGATCATCGTGCGCGAACTCCACGACTGCCTCGTTTGCGCTCCTCCTTTGCTCGCATACTTAGCATATCCCGTCTTCCGCGCTTTGCGCTTGCTGAGGTAGATGTTAATGCCCAAAGCCGCGTGAATCAGCAAGAACACCAGCAGCCCAATTTCCACCGCGTAGAGAAGCGGGCCGAGGCTCATTAAAAAGTCTGAGTACTTGTTGTAGGCATCTGGATCACTGCTAAAATACGAGAGGTTGCCGATCATGTGAACGATCGCGAACAGGAACCATCCGAGGCCCGTGATGCCAGTAAACACTTTCTTGCCTACGGGCGAAGAATAGTAGGCGATCAGCTTCGATTGTGCCATAGACGTATTGGGGGTTAGCCCGTGCAGGGTCGAGTGTACAAACTTTCAATAATTTCTGAAAGTTCCATAAAAAACGATCTTGGAGCGTTTTGCACGCTACCTGATAACCCGCAGACCACCAGCGGTGCTACCGCGAGCCAAGGTATAAACCAAAGAGGTGGCGTTCCATTAGAAAAGGTCAGCGCCCCACGAAAAACCTAAGGCTGGAATACACGCTATGGTGTAGGGGAATACAGGATCTCGGCGTAGGGGAAATCTTTGACTCACCCGAGCCACGACTGAAGTTCCCCCGTTTTAGCGGATAGCCAAGCCCTTGAACAGTGTAAGGAGGGGAAGGTGAATTATGGAACGCTGCGAAATGGGATTTCTACCTGCAACGTGCCTTCGATCAGTTGTCCCGCTTGCAAGTCTTCCGTGTACAGGACTGTGCAATTTGACTCCAAAGCTGCTGCTATCACTAAACTGTCCCACCATGAAAACCCATAGCGACTTCGGACCGCAAATGCTCTGCGTACAATAGCTTCTGTGATCGGAACATAATGGAATATATCCATCCAGTCCGATGCAGCCTCTGCTGTTTCTCGTTCGGATAAAACCTGTTTCTTCAGACAAATGTTGACAAATTCCGCAATGATTTGCGAACTGATAACGGCTTCGGGTAAGGTGCGAAGCAGGATTTCGGCTCGGCTTCGCTTCGGAGATGCAGGACCAACTGCATAGATAAGGACATTGGTATCGATGAAAGCTCTACCGCTCATGTGCCTCATCTCTGTTAAAATGATAGTCCTTTGGTAAGCGCCCCTTGTATTTAGCGAAGATAGCAGCTAGTCGTTCTTCTCGCGAAGGGAGGTGTTCTTGTATCGTAATGGGCCGATCGCCGAGTAGGGCAAGCATTTCGGCGAGTTCATCTTTGGTATCGACTTCGATGATAAGACGTACCATAGCAAAAGGAGATTAGTGAGCAGACAAACAAGCAGATGTGCCAACTTAACGTGATATGGTCTGTTCCCTTTCTACGTCGTGTAGATACCGCCCTTTTGGGCTTCTCTGCTGGCTTCGTGTGGCGAGCACGCCAAGCCAGCGCTGCCAGTCACCATCTCGGCGTAAGGCAAATTGCTATTCTTCAGAAGAGTAGCCTTGACCCAGCGTGCCCCCACTGGCTGTCGGGCCGCTGCTTGCTTCCTCCGCTTTGGGACTACTCTCAACACGATACTTGTGCCCGCGAAGGCCCCAGCCCTCTGTAAAGGAGCTTCCTCTTCTATGTAGAGCCTGTGATGCTACCGCTCGTCCAGCGGTACAACCTTTAAATCCATGGGGCCGACGTACTCAGCACGTGGGCGAATGAGGCGATTGGCTTTCCACTGTTCGAGTAGGTGTGCCGTCCAGCCTGAGACGCGGCTGAGCGCAAAGATGGGGGTGTAGAGGTCTACGTCGATACCGAGCGTGTAGTAAACCGAGGCACTGAAGAAGTCCACGTTGGGGTAGAGGCCCTTTTCCTTTGCCATTGTCTCCATCATGGCGTTGGATAGGTCAAGCCACCTGGGGTCGCCTTTTTCGGCGCTGAGTGCTTCGGCCATGCGGCGCAAGATAGTGGCCCGAGGATCGATGGTTTTGTAGACGCGGTGCCCAAACCCCATGATGCGTTCTTTGGCGGCCAGTTTGTCTTTGACATAGGTGGCGGGGTCTTTGCCGCTCCGGTCCAAGTCGAGCAGCGTCTCCATGACGGCAATGTTAGCTCCACCATGCAGCGGCCCTTTCAAGGCACCAATGGCCCCCGCAATCGACGAATACAGATCGGAGAGCGTAGCGCCAATCACACGTCCTGTGAACGTAGAGGCATTAAGGCCGTGCTCCGCATGCAACACGAGGCATACATCAAAGGAGCGCTCAGCCGCTTCACCGGGTGCCTCGCCGTTGAGCATATAGAGGAAGTTGTACGCGGTCGATCCCGTCCGTAGGGGGGCAACAGGCTCTAGCCCCTTACGCAGGCGGTCGAAAGCAGCAATCACGGTTGGAATGCGCGCCGTTAAGCGGATGGCTTTGCGGTAGTTAGCCTCGGGCGTCATGGTGTCGGCCTCGGCGTCGAAGAGCGCTAGTGCCGAAACAGCCGTACGCAAAGCCGCCATCGGGTTAGCGTCCTCGGGTGTTGCCCGCAAAATATCGAGCACCATCGGCGACAAGGTCCGCTCCGCTTGCAACTCTGCGTGGAGGTCGTCTAGCTCTGCTCGGTTAGGCAAACGTCCATTCCACAGCAGATAGGCAACTTCTTCAAACGACGTGTTGGCCGCTAAGTCCTCGATACCATACCCATTGTAGATGAGCACGCCAGCCTGACCGTCGATAAAGGAGAGGCTCGAATCAAGGGCAACCACTCCCTCCAGACCACGAGCTTTAATGGGTTTTGTAGACGGGGTCTCGGATGTCGCTTGTGCCATAGGTTGAAATGCGTACGGAATGAAATGAGTCCTGCGTTATCACCTATAGAACCAGGAAGAAAGCAGCGGACCACACGTCCCTACGTTCTGGAGCGCAACCCAGATCTGGTGTCCATAGGATGTGCGTTATACCAGAGTGCCTCCTGTTAGTGCCTCGTTCAAGCGCCAGGCTGCAGGCTTACCCTATGAAAATATCGCCAACCGCGCCCTATGCCGTCCGTGTGGTTCTCCTAAAAACGCTTGTGCATATGCAAGGCTGGGGATCTTTTCGGTCGCTCCAGCGATTCACCTGTGTTTTTTAAGACAAATCCATGTGTGCCGATATAACACGTAGCGTGCCGCCCGCCTGTACGTTCACGGATGGCACCTCTCCTTGCGTAGGGACACATGGGCTTGTATTTTGCTGAGTACAGTAGAGGTGTACCACTATTGAGCATGCCTGACCCTACATACGTAAGGACGGGCATCCACCTCCGAAAGGGCTTTTTGTTAGCATAGGGGCGACTCTTCAGCATACTGCGCCCCGCACTCACTACCTATTATTGTGAATACCCTCTTTCGCCTGAGCCAAGCTGTTTTTGCGGCATTGCTCAACGAAACATGTTCTCTTTTGAACGTCTCCAGATCAATCACACATCGCTGGAGCCGGTCTGTTATTAGCGCCTCACGCCACGTATTTACTACGGCTTGGGTTCTCCCCCATCGCTCCTCTACCTCTCTTGACAGTCTCATCAGACGAGCGACGAGACGAGAATCTGTACTGTCCACTTGGCTGCTCCGTGCCTCGCCCGTCTTACTACGTGCTCGGCCAGATCCATACGGCTCAACCGACCGGCTCCTGGGATACACCAGTACCAGAAGCTTGTATGTCCAAAGAAATCATTATCAATGCGGAAAAAGAGCAAACCCGCATCGCTATCGTCAATAATGGCGATCTAACCGAGCTGTACATTGAGACGCCGGAAAATACGCGCACCATTGGCAACATCCACTTGGGCCGTATTCGCCGCGTCATGCCACAAATCCAAGCCGCTTTTGTAGACATTGGGCAAAAGCAAGATGCCTTTCTCCATTTCTCAGACCTCTCCGATCAGACGCTCGACTGGCTGGAGTTTGTAAAGCACGTCGGGGCCGAAGTCAGCACCTTCAAGGCCAAATATGGCAAGGCAAAAGATCAGGGTGCTCCATCGAAGGACGGTAAAAAATCGACCAATGAAGCGGCTAAACAAGAGGAGGCGAAGTCTCAGGGAGGCGGCCGAGAAGCGAAGCGCAAACAGCGACGTTCAGCGCAGCGGCGTGGCCTACGGAAGCCAAAAAACCAAAGCCAATCTACAGAACAGACGGATGCGTCGGCACAAGCTAAGCCCGAAGAGTTTTTACGCCGTGATGCCCCGATTCTTGTCAAAATAGTTAAAGAGCCGATCTCAGCAAAGGGAAGCCGCGTCTCCACCGACATCTCGCTGGCAGGCCGCTTTCTCGTGCTCGTTCCGCTAGGCGACTATGTAGCCGTCTCCAAAAAAATTCAGTCCTACAAGGAACGGCGGCGGCTGCGAGCGCTCGCGAAGAGCTTGTTGCCTGATGGCTTTGGTCTCATCGTACGGACCGTAGCGCGTGGCAAAAATGCGAAAGCCCTAGATACCGACCTGCGCTTACTCCTAGACCGTTGGAATAGCATTGAAAAAAAGCTAGCCAAAACCAGTGAACCACCAGCCGCCCTGCATGAGGACGTCAGCCTAGCTTCATCGGTCATACGGGACCTGTTCTCTGATGACTATGACCGTATCCTCCTTGACGACCAGCGCCAGTACAAAAATATCAAAGGATACATTCAAGCGGTTGCGCCTCATATGGCAGATGCCGTACAAATGCACAAAGGCAACCAGCCCATTTTCCAGTTTGCACGTATAGAGCGGTCGGTGAATGAGGCGTTTTCTAGCCGCGTAGAGTTGCCCTCGGGCGGCTACCTCTTTATCGAACATACCGAGGCCATGCATGTCGTAGACGTTAACTCGGGGCGTTCGGTGCGGGGCCTATCGCAGGAGGAGAACTCGCTCAGGGTTAACTTGGAGGCTGCGCGGGCTATCGCCAAGCAGATCCGTTTGCGTGACCTCGGCGGCATCATCGTCGTTGATTTTATCGACCTCCGGGAAGACAAAAACTCCAAGAAAGTCTACGATGAACTGCGGCGTGCTTTCCGCACAGACCGGGCCGTCTCGAAGATTTTGCCCATGAGTGACTTTGGGCTGATGCAGATCACGCGCCAGCGGATCCGGCCTAGCATCACCACGACCATGACGCTGGACACCGACAAGCAAAAGCCCCCCTCGGAGCCAAACACAGCGTCTAAGGACAATCGTAGGCAACGCAGCCGTTCGTCGAAATCACCCGAGCAGGTTGTCAAAGAAATTGACAAATGGGTAGCCGACTACAAAGCACGTGGCTACAAGAAGCCGATCACGCTCAAAGTCCATCCGTTTACGGCAGCCTACCTCAACCGCTCGCTGCCCAACCGGACAACGCGCTGGTTTATGAAGTACTTTCTGCGCGTCAAGGTGCAAGTGGCACCTAATATGGATCCGCTCAACTATCGTTTCCTGGATACGGAAACGGGCAAGGACATCACGCGGAGCTTGCGCAGCGGACGCGCCAAAGCGTTGCATCCCCCGCAAGACACTTCTCAACCGAAGAACGAGGAAAAAACGACCAGCGCGCCCCGCAAACCTAAATCGTCGAACACAAGGCGTAAACCCTCAGGAACCCGTAGCAATAAATCACCAGAGACCAGTAACAAGTCGTCAGGAACCAGTAACAAGCCGTCAGGAACCAGTAACAAGCCGTCAGGAACCAGTAACAAGCCGTCAGGGGCAAATACCGACAGGACGTCAGAAGCGAATACGAATAAGACATCAGGGACCAGTAACAAGACCTCCAATACCCGACGAAACAACCGCTCTCGTCACCGTCCGAAACGCCGCCGTCCCAACAAGCCTAAAAGTGAAGAATAGAGGGGCGTAAAAGTTGCCAGTGCTCGGTCACGTCTGAAGTGATGAAAGAGGTGCGGGATCTTTTCACAGCCCGCAAGGCGCAGGATCGCAGGTATACCCGCGTGTCTGTCGAATCCTGAAACACAGTGGGCGGCGAAGAGGGCCGCCCAGGGTTCATCAAGTGAGGCTTGACCGAACACTAGGTGAAGGCAGCAGAAATTGTACGTGCTCTGCGTGCAACCTTAAACGGGCCTCTGGTAACCTATTTCACCAAGAGCATCGTGCGCGTCTCGACGAAGGTGCCAGCTTGCATTCGGTAGAGATAGACACCGCTGGCAACCGTTTGCCTGGCATCATCGCGTCCGTTCCAAACAACTTCATACCGCCCAGGCGCTTGCTCTGCATTGACGAGCGTGTACACCCGTTGGCCGAGTACGTTGAAAATGTCGAGCCGCACCTGAACGGCCTCCGGGACCTGATAGGCTACCACCGTCGTGGGATTAAACGGGTTCGGATAGTTCGCGTGCAAGGCATGGACAAGTGGTAACTCATCTCCCTCCGTGCTGGTCTGGTCGATGCGCGTGAGTGATCGCGAGAGGGGATTGCTCGTAGCATCGTAGGTGTACGCCAGCTGATGATCGGCATCATAGGTCACCCTTGTCAGCCGGTTCGCAGCATCGTAAGTATAGGTCTCGGTATAGATCTGCCGCTGGCTCGGAGACTGCGCCTGCACGTTGGCGGCAAAGCCCATGCACCCGAAGATCAGGCTACAGCAGGCGATGTGAGGCACAGGAAAATATGTCAGCATGGCTTTAGTCATCGGTCGTACGGACGAAATATGTTGACGTCTCATCATGGTTATCGGCACCCTCCAGATGGACAGCTGCCACTCTTCACGCCGCCTTCGGGCCTGAAATTGCCTGTCCAAAGAGATTCCCACCAGGCATAGGAGTAGCTAAAGGACCATTGCACCCAAGCAGTACCCTGTGCGAGATACGACTGGGCGCGATAACGGCTGGCTTCCGTTCCACCAATGATGAACTGCAACAGCGGATCGGTCTCAAAGGTTGGGGAATAGGAACCATCAAAGAAAACAGGGAAGACAGGCCCAAATCCGTTGTTTGCATTACCTAAAGGAGCGGGGCCGTGAAAACCAAAGACTGCAGCCTCGCCGTCCAGATAGGTGTCAAAGCTAGCCCTGTACCGTTCGTAGAAGTCGTACGACTCACAAGAAAGCATCGCTAAGAAGTCTATTTTGCCCGTCACACTCATCAGCCCGGTCAAGGCATCATCATCCAAAGTTGCAGAAGCTCCCTTGTTGCCATGCCCTATCGTCAGGATGCCCGATATGGAGCGCAGCCGCTCGGGCGTTAATCCGAGTCCTCCCAGCAACTGCTCCCGTCGAGGGCTACGTGCAGCAAACCCAAGCGCCGTTGGCGTGGCCGTATACACATCAATACCCAAGGCGCGAAGCTCCTCGACATAGCGCTTCGTTTCTTCTGAGAACTGTGCTTCTGAGCCGTCATAGATGATGAGCACAGCCCCTGCCAAAACAACGCCTTCGCTTTTAGGCTTCGTGGCCTCATAGACCTTGATTGGGTTGTTTTGAAACATGGATGGCAAGGCCGACCTAGTGGATTCGCGACAGGAACAGCCTTCTTCGCAAGAACTACAACCTTCGCCGTAGGGTTCACCTGGTTTGAGTCCTGCGGGATCGAGATACCGGAGCGGATTGGCATAGCCATAGTGATAGGGGCTGGTGTCCAGCGGATGCGGTGTCCGCAATGGATCTGGGGAGAGGAAACGCCCCGTCGCTGGGTCGTAATAGCGCATGTGGGCATTGTACAAGTTGCCTTCCTTCATCACGCTGAAGGCTCCGAGATAGGTGAAGCGCTCATCGGCGGGATCTGCTTGACCGAATGCTTCCCCATACGGCCCGTACGCAAATCGGCTCGCGACATCCCCTTGTTCGTCGGTGGTATAAAGGGTATTACCACGCTCGTCGAAGTGGAAATAGCGACGCTCGTCGGTGGCCGCATCGACGCGGTAAAGCAAGCCTCCGTTGGGACCGTAGACGTAGTATTGCTGATCGTCGGCATCAGTACGTTCTACCGCGAGTGTAGGCAAGGTGGTGGCATAGTTCCATACGAAAGACTGCGTCTCGGTACCCTCTTGGCGGCGGATGACGTGGCTTCCCGCATCGTATGTAAACTGTACCGTTGATGCATTCTCCTGGTAGCTCGTCAGGCGCGAGGCCAGGTCCCAGGTGTAGGTACGCACGCTATCGCCCACCAAACGTCCCAGTGCATCGTAGGTGAAGCCGTCCGTTTGCGACGCGGCATCATACGTCTGGTTGTGCTCTGCCTCTTCTAGTGTTGGGACCAGCGGCACCTCGCGCACTGCTTGGCTTAGGTTGCCGCGCTGATCGTAGGTAAAATCAAGGCGTGACCGCCGAGCCGTCGTATCTTGCGGATCTAACGTCTCCTCCAGGGCAAGGAGGCGGCTGTTTGCATCGTAGGTAAATACGGATTGCATCCCGTTGGGCCGCGTGAGGCGCACAAGCCGACCAGCCGCGTCGTAGGTAAAGCGCGTCTCACCGCCGAGCCAGTCAGTGACTGTTTCTACCTGATCGCGGCTGTTGTAGCGGTAGCGGATGGTTTTGCCCGGAGCCAGCGTCTGGGCCACGACACGTCCCCCTCGGTCACGCTCCAGTTCGATACCGTTGCTCGCGATCACACGGTTCTCGGCATCGTAGCGTAGCGACAACCCATTGGCCTCGGTCAACCGGAAGGCATCGTCGTAGGTGTACTGCAAATCGGTGCCATCCGAAAAGGCACGCTGCACCACTTGCCCGGCTGCATCATAACGAATTTGCACATTACCTAGACCGCCAGGAAGTACGATTTGCTCGATCTCGTTACGTGCGTTGTAGCTTAGTTGCGCTTGCCGCCCTAAGGGATCACGCAAACTTTCGACACGGCCTTGCAGATCGTACTCCGTGCCCCAGGTGTTGCGGCGTGGGTCGATTAGCTCAGAACGTGCGCCAAAGCTGTTGCGAGTGTACTGGGCCTCGCCTAGCCCGCTTGGTAAGGCTAAGCCCGTCGGCCAACCCCGTGCATCGTACATCGCCGTCATGGCGTTTCCCTCGGGATCGTTCTGAAGCACGGTACGTCCCATCGCATCGTACGTCATGCTAAACCGTTCGGCCTCTGGATAGACAATCTCGGTCACACGCCCCATGTTGTTCGTGACGTACTGAACCGTTTGTCCCAACGGGTCGGTGACCGAACGCAGGACACCTTCGGCATCATACGCAAAGCTCGTGGTTTGTCCGCCGCCATCCGTGACAGAGGTCTTACGCCCTGTCGCGTCATAACCATAACTCACCGTCCCGCCATTGGCACCTGAGTATTGCACGACGCGACTGAGCGCATCATAGAGGCGGGTTGTCTGTCCTCCGAGCGCATCCGTCACGGTCGTCAAGCGGTCCAGCGTGTCATAACTGAAGCGCGTGACATGCCCCAGCGCGTTGGTGATCGTTTCGAGGTTACCATTGGGATCGTACGTAAACGCCAGTTGCTCGCCGCGCTCCAGGGTTACGCCCGTAATCCGATCCGACCCATCGTAGACATAGCTGCGTCCAGTCCCATCGGAGCGCGTGTAGCGCAGCATGTTGCTGAACTGATCATATTCGTACGTTGTGGTGTTGCCGCTATGGTCCGTGACCGAAGCCAACATACCATTCGCCGTGTATTGGTATGTGATGCGTCCACCTTCGGGGTTTTGCGCCTCTTCGACTTGCCCCCGGCTGTTGTAGGTGTACGACCAGCGGACACCCCCTCGGTCCACCCATGCCGTGAGGTTCCCCTGACTGTCATATGCGAATTGATCGACTTCGCCATCGGGACTGGTCACGGAAGCGACATCGTAAAGCATTACACCCGCTACATTGCGGGCTGTGTAGGTAAGCCGGAAACTCGTACCATCGGGATAGATAAGTTCGGCGATCTTGCCGCTTGGCTCATGATAAGCGACCTGCGTGACCGCGCCCAAACGGTCGGTCAGGGTACTTCGGCGACCTGCCGTGTCATAGGTAAACTGGACGGTCTGCCCTGCTTCATCCGTCCAACCCAACACACGCCCATCGTCGTCATGTGCATACCCTTGCGTATTGCCTAACGGATCAGCGATCTGCATCTGCGCTCCCGTATACGTCAGACGATACGTGTTACCCAGCCCATCAACTTGCTCGACGACGCGGCCTTGCGCATCGTAGGTATTAGTGAGCCATGCGTTGCCATTAGGAAGCGTGTACGTCGTGAGTAAACCCGGCTGCGAATGGTTGGCGTAGGTGTACGTCGTGGTTTCGCCACGCGGGTTTGTGTATGAGGCCAACAGCCCATCCGCGTAGGAAAACATGGCTGTACGTACGCCGTCGCTCACGCTCGTCAGGTGCCCATTGCCATCATAGCCGAACGTCAAGACGCGCCCGAGGCCGTCCTCGACGGATCGCAGTTGGTCACTCACATAGGTCAGGTCAAACCCGTTGCCTTTACCATCTGCGATTCGGATGACCCGCCCGTCCAAGTCGTAGATCCACACTCTATCCAAAAGAGGATCTGCGAACGTATACGACACCCCTTGTAGAGCTAGCTGGTACGGAATCGATGACGAACCGAGCAGCCTCCAGGTGCTGCCGTCCCGCTCGAAAACCACGACGCGCCCCGTATGGGTAACGACTTCGATGCGATTGTCGATGCGCCGCAACACCGACTCATAGGTGTGGAGCCAGTTTGGGCCGAAGGCTCCTTGGATCCGTCCATCTGCGGCTAAGCCCGAAGCGTAATAGCGATAAAAGACGAGTGGCATGGGACCGCCGAGATTGAAGATGCTCTCCTCTTCCCACCAGATAAACTCGCCCGTGAATGTGTTGACCGGATCGGCGACGGTACCCGATTGCTCGAAGTTGGATGCGGTACGCGGTGGCACAGCCTTGACCAGCACAGTGGCCTGTGCGATGTTGTTCCCAGGCTTTTCGTCGGGCGCAGGCGATGAAGCCGACGCTTGATTCACAACGGTTTGATCGCGCAACAAGCGCTTAGCCACTCCGCGAATAACCACAGAAGCGGTGTCCCCCACGGCCAAGGAACTGATGGAGCAGGCCACGTTGATCCACGCCCCATTGACGGCCTGACTGCAACCGCCTTTAAATGAACGGACCGTCACGCTGTCGAGCGCACTGCCATCGACTGCATCCGTCACGCTAACATCAACGACTTCGTTTGGCCCGTTGTTGACCACGACGAGACGATACGTGACACGCTGCCCAGCCTCTACCGTATCTGGCTCCGCTATTTTGGTGAGGCCGATGTCGCCTGGCAAGCGTTCAATGTAGACCGTTACTTCCGCACGGCTGTTCTCAGAGTTGGTGTCAAACTCATTCGGGTCCGTCGTAGCCACAAGCGCCGTATTCCCATACTCACGCCCAAACTTAGTCTCGGGTACCGTAATCTTAACCGTCACAGCAACGGAGGCCCCAGGCGCAAGATCGCCTACATTGCAGGTGAGCGTCGTCAAATTAGCACCTGTTGTACTGTCACAGGTGGCCCCTGTAATTACGATATCCGTCGCATCAGGCGGCATCAGATCGGTTAGCTCAACACGCGACGCCGTACGCTCCCCAACGTTGGTGACCGTCAGCGTGTAGGTCACCATTCCGCCCGAGGCTACGGTGTCCACGTCGGCGGTCTTCGTAACCGCCAGGTCGACGTTGCGGGGACGAATGACCACCACATCCACAAAGGCCTCATTATTTTCTACGTTGGTCTCCGGCGATGTTGTTGTCGCTACGGCCTTGTTGCGTGCCACCTCCTCATCAACCGTGCTACTGCTGGTAGTCGTAATTGCCGTGATCGTCAGCGTTGCAGACTCGCCTGCGGCCAAGGTGCCTATCGTGCAGGTGATGAGGTAATACCCTTCCGACGCTCGGACCTCCTGGGTACAGTCGCCGCGTGTACTGCTAAACGTTTCAGGGGAAAAGTTGTCAAAGGCAAGCGTGTCGCGCAACACGACACCCTCCGCAATACCCGGCCCGTTGTTCGTAACCGTTACCGTATACGTGGGAATCGCGCCAGACTGAATGGAATCGGCAGACGCTGTCTTCATCACGACCAACTCAGCGGGCGGTACTTCGACCACAACCTCAATCGTATCCTCGTTGTTTTCGCTGTTCGGATCTGGTGTTTCCGAACCCACCGTTGCTGTATTGACAAACGTGCCTTCTGCTTGGGCTACCGTCACGACGGTCACCATCACCTCCTCGCCCATCGCAACCGTGGCAAATTGGCAATTCAGTTGGTTGTCGGTAACTGTACAATCCCCCTTGGATGGCGTTGCGCCCACAACCTTCAGATCTGCGGGGACGACATCACTCAACTGCACACCGTTCGCGGCACTTGGCCCGTTGTTACCGACTGTCAGGATGAACGCCAGCGTATCGCCTGGGGCTACAGCGCTGTGCTCGGCTTGCTTCCGCACAAACACATCCGCCTCAGGTGTCGTGATAACAGTTTCTATGGTATCGCTGTTGTTGCCCTCATCCGGGTCAAACTCGAAGGCCGTCACGGTTGCCGTATTGCGGGCGGTACCGGCTGCTGTCGCCTGCACAACGATGTCAATAGTGAGCGTCTCAAACGGATCCATAAACGGAATGGAGCAACTCACCCGACCGTTGGCGTGCGAGCAACTGCCACGTCCTATCGTCGCCGACACAAACGTAACCTCGGGCGGCAACTGATCGACGACTTGTACCCCTGTAATGCTGAACGGACCACCCGAGGTGGTGCGCTCGTTCTTGATTTCGAGCGTATAGGTAAACTGATCACCTACGGAAGCTGCCTCTGGCGCTTGTTTGATAATTTCTTTATCAGACCGAAAGCGCAACGGAACTTCGGTGGCGTCCGAGGCCGCCCAAAGCGAAACGATGCTCAGGCTCGCGAGCGCTATCCACAAGAGGACGACTCTACCCACATGAAGGAATGGGCACTTCAGAAATGGATGCATATGGCAGAAAACAAAGATGAAAGACTGGAGGCACACGTCTACTGCTGCTAACTCCAATTCCTCACCTGTATCCACATGACGCCGCCGATACGCAGGACGATAGGTAGATTCTCTTCCAAAAGCAACCAAGAAGACACGGCACTCGGCGACGGTATGGCTCTGCTGTCACACCTCACCGGCTGTGTTTTGCCCAGCCTCTGGCTTTGCTCTTCATGCGGCTTGCCGCTGGCCTTGCCTCATATAGCCCTGCAACTCGGCCTCTACGTGCTCGAAGGATGCTTTGAGTTGGGCAACTTTCCCAGGGGCATCCGTGAGATCGTTGGCCTTGCCTAAATATTCCAGCGCCTTACACTGGTCAGAAAAGGCCATTGCCCCAAACATGGCACTGCTCGACTTGAGGGTATGTGCCGCTCGTTCCATCTTTGACGCCTCGCCGCTAGCCACACTCGTTGTAATGACATCCATCAGACGAACAGCATCGTCCAAAAAGTCGACCATCAGCTCGTGCAGCAGGGCCGGATCGTCGGGGCCTAACATCTCGCGCAACTCATTCAATGCATCCCCATCAATAGCTGCCCCAGGTGATTGGGGCAAGATGGCCGCTTTGAGCACCGATGGCCGCTTCGTTTGTAATGGCACGCACGCATCCAAGACCGCTTTCAACGACTGCATACGGAGCGGTTTGGGCAAATAGTCGTCCATGCCTGCATTCAGACAGCGCTCCTTATCACCGGGCATTACGTTGGCCGTCACGGCTACAATGAAGGGGCGTTCCTCCTTGGGCCAGTGGGCCACAATGTGCCGTGTCGCTTCCAGCCCATCCATATGCGGCATCATCATGTCCATCAAGATGACATCATAAGGCTCTTGCTTTAAAGCATCGACGGCCTCTTGGCCGTTGTTGGCGATATCCGCCTGATACCCTAGCCGCTCTAACATGCGGAGGGTTACTTTTTGGTTGATGGGATTGTCCTCAGCGAGTAAAATACGCAGACGGGATTCGGGTGCCATAAATCGCGTTCGTCAACGAAGTCAGACTAAAAGAATACCCTATACGGGCTACGGTCTTGTATCGGCTGATTCTCTCAAAAGTAAAGCCACTTTCTTGCTACCGGCGCGCGTACCGACGACCGTTCACTCTTGTTGAGTACCTAACGTGTGTCGCCCCTCCTTCTCATGCCCATAGAATAGGGTAAAACGCGGGTAGGCCACTCTCAGATACCCTGTAGAGGACCTGGAATTGTTCTTGATGTGCAACCGATGCGTGCCCTGCCTAAAGTCCTTCTCGGAAAAAACGTCGGTGTGCGGAAAAAAATGTAGATTAGTTCCCCCCTGTCACATGATGCTCTCGTGCATGGCCGCTTCCTCTCGCATAGAACAGCCTTACGTGCAGATGTACGTTGGAGCACTGCTCGCCCTGTCCTGGATCCTGCTTCCGCTAGCCGTCGCGCAGGATGTACGTGTGGTCAATTATGACACCGGACATGGCCTACCGAGCAATCTCACAAAAGCGATGCTCCAAACCAGCGATGGATATTACTGGATAGCTACCGATGCAGGCCTTGTGCGCTTTGATGGGCAGACCTTTGAGACCTTCACAACAGCCGATGGCCTACCGAGCAATTATGTCAAAGCCGTCTATACCACGACAGACGAGCGTTTTCTGGTGGTCACCGATCTAGGCATTGTGGAAGAGACGGCAGCGGGGTTTCAGTCCTTTTTTGCAGGAAACACAACCGTCACGGACACAACGCTGTTTTACCCGAAGCACGTCTTCGAAGACCGAGCAGAACAACTCTGGGTTACGGATGCTCGCTCCGTCTGGCGCGTAGACGCCAACGGACAACGGCACCGCTACCAACTACCACCCGAAGCATGGGCCATCTCGTTCACCCGCACACACCGCGTGATCCAAGCTGAGGACGGGACGATTTGGGTTATGGCAGAGCAAGGCCAACTTTTTCGGTATAGCGCAACAGAGGATCGCTTGGACCCCATACCTGTGCGAGGAAACTTCGCCTTTGGCACCATAGCCGATGTCGTCCAACGACCGGATGGCTCCATCTGGGTTGGTGGCGATGCCGGATTGGCTGTCCTCGAAGCAGAACCTACGGGCCTCACGGCTTCGTGGCAAAGCATGGCACCTATCGAAGGCATCCTCTCATTAACAGAAGCATCTGACGGGAAGCTCTTCATTGGGACGGCGCTCCAGGGGCTTTATGTGCTAGACGCTCAAACGGCCACGGTTCGTCCCTATGCGACCTTACCATCTCCCGTCATAAACGACCTCACCCTCGACCGTGAAGGCAAGCTGCTGGTCAACACGGATGGTGGCCTTAGTGTCGTCTACCCCACGTTTTTTGCCCACTATTTTGATGGGGCAACACGCGCTATCGCCCTACTCGCTCCGGCCCCCCAAGGTGGCATCTATGCACTCTTCGATCTGGGGTTACAACACATTGTAATGACGCCTACTGGTCCAATCCATCAAACCGTTTTAGAAGGCTATGAAAACCTTGCCACCGTTATCGCTTCCAACGACGCAATTTGGGTAGGGACAGATGATGGACAGCTCATGCAGCTTGAAGGCAACACACGTCAAACCCGAACGCTACCGAATGCACAGGCTGTAGCCTCTATGACAGCCGATACGTCAGGCAACCTCTGGATTACACACATGGGTTGGCCCGAAATAACCCGTATCGACCGTGAAGGGCAGGAGCATACGTATCGAGCAGAAGAAGGCATTTCTAGCACCATCCATGTTGTGTACGAAGCGCAGGGACGCATCTATGCAGGGGGCGAAGGCGAGCAAACATACCTGTATGCCTATGATGCCAACCAAGATAGGTGGCGGAACGTGAGCCGTCCCCTACCCTTAATGAACGCCGCCTCGTTTTCAATCTATGACCTCGCCAGCGACGCCTCTGGTACACTCTGGCTTGGCACAACGCATGGCCTCTGGCAATGGACCGACGAGCACGTTGAGGCCATCCCAGGATCGCCTAACACAACCATTCGCTCCGTCGCTGCCGACTCGTTTGGTTCCGTTTGGGTCGGTACCGAGCGAAGCTTCTTGCGCTATCACGCAGCGGAATGGATTCCGTACACCGAAGCCGACGGCTTTGCCAACATGACCATGAGTTTTCGCTCGATTGCTCTAGACGAAGATGAACGTCTGTGGGTGGGCAATGTTGGAGGAATCTCATACTGGCAAGATGATCCAGGAAGCCTTCCACACACCTATGCACCCGTTATCAAGAACCGCACCATTGATGGGATTGCGATGCCCGAACGGCAAACCACCTATCCCCACGATGCGCTCTTGCAGGTAGCCTACGCTACCCTCTCTATTCCGGGGGAAACACTCACGTATCAGTACCGCCTTGTACCCAACGACACGACGTGGCGAATGGCTCGCACCGCAGGCGAAAGTTTACTCCCTCGCTTACAGGCTGGTACCCATCGCTTTGAAGTGCGCGCTCAGCAACCTGGCTATCGCTGGAGCACGCCGACCATGTTCACCTTCTCTATCCGGTCGCCCTGGTACCTGAGCAACTGGGCCTTCCTCGCGTATGCTTTCATCCTAACGCTATTGGGCGTGTTCAGTTGGAATTTTGCGCAGGCCGTCCGCCATCGACGCCAAGCCGAACGGGATCTCAAGCAGCATGCCCACGACCTCGAACAGGCCAAGGAGACCTTGGAGGAAACGGTCGCAGCCTTAGAAGTCGCCAAAGAAGAGGCAGAATCCGCAACACGGGCCAAGAGCGAGTTTCTGGCCAATATGAGCCATGAGATTCGCACGCCGATGAATGGCGTCATTGGCATGACTACGCTGCTTTTGGACACCTCCCTCAACGACGAACAACGCGACTATGTAGAGACCATTCGCCTGAGCGGCGATGCCCTGCTGACGATCATCAACGACATCCTCGACTTTTCCAAAATTGAGGCGGATCGCATTGAGTTGGAAGAACACCCTTTTGCTGTAGCAACCGTCGTAGAGGAGGCGTTAGACCTCGTAGCCCACAGTGCCGCGCAAAAGAGGCTGGAGCTAGCCTACCAGATTCACCATGACGTCCCCCAATCCATCATTGGTGACGTAACTCGCGTGCGCCAAATCCTGGTCAACCTGCTGTCGAATGCGGTCAAGTTCACGACATCGGGCGAAGTCGTCGTTTCGGTTGCTGTAGATCGGCAAGTGAGTACGCGCTATGTGCTCCACTTTAGCGTACGCGATACGGGTATCGGCATCCCAGCAGATCGCAAAGCTCATCTGTTTGATGCCTTCAGCCAAGTTGATGCCTCCACTACACGCCGCTACGGCGGCACAGGTCTTGGCCTCACGATTAGCCAGCGCCTGACAACCGTAATGGGCGGACGCATGTGGGTAGACAGCGAACTGGGGGTAGGATCTACGTTTCACTTCACCATTCAGGCCCAGGCTACCGATACCCACCACAGCATCACCTCGCCCCGAGCACCTGAGCGTCTGCAGGGCCGCCATGTGCTGATCGTGGATGACAATGCCACCAACCGCCGCATTCTCTTCAAACAAGTTGAACGGTGGGGCATGCTCCCCAAAACCACAGGAACCCCCATGCAAGCCTTGGCATGGATTAAAGAGGGTCAGCCATTCGATGTAGCGATCTTGGATATGCAGATGCCCGACATCGACGGGCAAACCTTAGCGAAACGCATCCGGCAATCTGTTCCGGCAAACGTCTTGCCTATTGTACTCCTCAGCTCTATCAGCAATCGTGTGACTGTAGACGGCAGCATCTTGCAAGCCGCCCTTACGAAACCTGCCAAGCAGCAAGCCCTCCAAGCCACGTTGCTTGAACTGCTTGACCATCCAGCAACATCTCCCACGCCCCACACACCTACATATGCGCCATCCCATCCTCACAGCGCATCCCCATCCAGGCGCATCTTGCTTGCCGAAGACAACCCCGTGAATCAAAAAGTGGCGATGCTTTTGCTAGACCGACTCGGCTACCGAGGCGACGCGGTCGCCAATGGTGAAGAAGTGCTGGACGCGCTGCGAAACATTCCGTACGACATCATCCTCATGGACGTGCAAATGCCCGAGTTGGATGGCCTGGAAACAACGCGTCGTATTCGAGCAGCATCTGCTCACCAGCCCTACATCATCGCACTCACGGCCAATGCGCAGCGTAGCGATCAGCAGCAATGTCTGGAGGCAGGCATGAACGCCTATCTCAGCAAGCCTATCCAACGCAACGCCCTAGAGGAAGCTCTGCAAAAAGCCACGACCGCGTTACAGAACCGAGAAAGCCAGACTTAGCGGCTGCGCAGATAGGCGGCAAAGTCACGCTTCCAGTCGGTGAGAGCTGCTATGTATTCGGCTTCCAACTGCTCAACGGCCTTCGCGTGATTCTTCTTCTGGAAAGTGAACATGGCTTCCGCATTGAGGCGATTTTCTTCCCAACGCTTCCGGTCTTTTTCGAAGCGGTTGATCGCCTGTTGCTGCTTCTTAATGCGACGCGAAGAGAATAGTTTATCCATGGTACTCAGCGTCACATCGTACTTCGGATCGTCCTCGCTCGGAGCGTTGGGAATGACAGGGGGCTGCGGCTGCGCAGGCAATTCAGGGCGCTCGGGTTGCTCCACCTGATACCCCCAGTGCTCTTGCAGGGCGGCCCAGTCAACGGCACCGTTCGTTTCGGTTTCTAACGTTTTGAGCGTGTGTTCAAGCGACATATCAGATACAGAAGCAGTTGTCATATGATAGCATAGTGAGGTTCCGATAAGAACGACAGGCTCTTAATGCCTGCCCAACATATGCGACGCTTATTCGGATAAACCATAGAAAGGATACACGAGGGATTGATGAAATTCCCAAGCGAGGCACATGAGCCCAACATGACCTTCAACCTACTTCCTGCAACCTGAAACGCTCGATCAGGCAAGTCCGCGCTGGACGCGCAGGCGCTGGTCCGCGATGCGGCGGTACATGGCGAGGATGAAGCCACCCGTCATCAAGATCAGGCCAATCCACACGAGGCCAATCATTGGTTTTTCGAAAGCTTGTACAAGGACCCAGTCGTCGGGCATCAACTTGACGCCGTCGATGACGAAGTTGGCTTGCCCCGTATCTACGTTCATGCTCGCAAACGTGATGGTCACGCCCCAGTCTTCGACCTCAGCGCGCAGTTGCTGGACGGTACGATCCTGGTTGATGATGTAGATCGGGCGCAGCTCGCGGGTCTCGCTGGTGCGCAGGTTCGTAAGCTCTACGACGGCAGCAACAGCAATCTCGTGGTTCTCGGGCAAGAGGCTCGGATCCACTTGCGTGTCGAACTGCTTGAAGTGGATCGTGTATTCCTGGTTACCCAGCATGGTCTTCTCGTTCTGGGCCAGCGGCAGTTGCTCGCCTTCCTGTGGGGTGTCCGAGTCGAAGCGTGCTCCTGGTGAGACAGACACAAACAGATCTTGCTCGACGAACATCTTGACGTCGGGGTGCTCAATCCACTGCCCGCTCTTGTTTTCATACGCCACGGGATATAGCGAGAAGGAGCGCCCTTGCGGATCGGTGAAGTTCAGCGTATAGACGGTGTGGTTGCGCTCATCCGGTTCGTTCCCCGCATAGGTCACCTGATAGCCGTTGACCATGCGCGTCTCGCCGAGCGTCATCACGAAGTTCTCACGGTTCGGCTGCGTGGAGAGGGCCTCGCTGAATCCAGAGGACGCAATAATCCCGAGGATCATGATGACCAAACCGATGTGCGTGATTGCACCGCCCGCCATTTTGAGGTTGCCCCGTGCGATGCGCAGAAGCACCATCCCATTGCCGAAAAACGCAAAAAACGATACGAAGACAAGCAGCAATATCAATAACCCTGCGCCATAGCTCCCGAAAAAATCGCTAATGACGCCAAACATGCTAGCTCCCTGACCAGCCGTAGCAACAGGCTCTGTGGACAGCGTCAGTTGCCCCGAACGTGCGCCAAACGGGGTAAGCACAAGCACGGCCACCGTACTCACGACGGACAACACCACAGGTTTGAGTAGCACCCGATTCACGTTCTCCACGCTCATCTTGCGCCACCAGAACAGTTGGCCTAAGCCTGCCAAAAAGACGAAGGCTATCGACAGCGGTAGCGACCACTTGTTGTAAAACTCAATCGGCACCGCCGATGGGCTATCCCGGAAGATGCGCCCGAAAATAGGCGCACTGGTTCCCAAAATAACGACAGCAGCCAAGGCACAGAGCAAGAGTGCCCCAGAGAAAATCATGAACTCGCGTGAGAGCATCTCTGGCTCTTTCTTCGGCACAGGTAACTCACGGTAACGATAGGCGAAGAGGCCAAATCCCACAACCCCCATCGTGACAATCCAGACGAGCAACTGATTGTTGAGGCCAAGGTCGACGAACGAATGCACCGAGATGTCACCGAGGATACCACTGCGCGTGAGGAACGTCGAGTAGACCACCAGCATGAAGGCGAGAATACACAGGAACAGCGCTGACTTGTGACTCGCCCCGCTCTTCTTCTGCACAATCATCATGTGGATCGCCGCGACACCAATCAGCCACGGCACCAAGGACGAGTTCTCGACGGGGTCCCATGCCCAGTAGCCGCCGAAGTTGAGCGTCTCATAGGCCCAGTAGCCGCCCAGCGCAATACCAACCATCAGGATCATGTTGGCGAACAACGTCCACGGCAAGGCTGGGCGGACCCAGTCGGTGTAGCGTTTCTTCCAGAGCGCTGCAATAGCCAGGGCGAAGGGCACGAGCATCGCGGTGAAGCCGACAAACAGCGTCGGCGGATGAATCATCATCCAGTAGTTTTGCAAGAGGTCATTCAGCCCGCGCCCATCGGCGGGAATAAAGTTGGGGTTCTCCGCAAAGACGGGCGCATTGGGAAACTTGTCCGCCAGCATCGAAAAGGGCGAAGATCCTATCGGGAGCGGCCCAAAGCTTAAGCCGACGACCATGCTCAACAAAAAGAGTTGACACAGCGCAATCACGGCCATCGCGGGAGCCTCAAAGGAACGCCCCCATTTCATAAGGCCATACCCCATCAGCGCCGTGTACGCAATCCACAAAAGAAACGACCCTTCTTGCCCCGCCCAAAACGACGAAAAGACATATCGAAGCGGTAAGTCTAGGGACGAGTATTGATAGACGTACGCATACTGGAACTGATGGGTCATGATCAGATAAATCATCAGCCCCGACGCAATCAAGACGCCGAGTGTCATCACGCTCCAAGCTCCCCGAGCGAGCGGTTTCCATTGCTCCTTGTCGTCCCGTGCGGACAAAAAATAGAAGACACCTGAGAGCAAACAGGCTACAAAGGCGGTCAGGAGCAACAGTTGTCCAATCGTACCAATCATCTTCAATCCTGTAAGAGCCGTGAAAACAAGCGGTTGCTGAGATCCGCTTCAAGAACGATAGCTGCCCCTGGTTCCCCAGTCAAGCCGAGTCGATGAGCCACCGATTTGTCTTCATTATATTTTAGCGCCCACCCATAGCTCGACGTGACCAACACCTGCCTTTCCTAAACTGATTGACTCCCCCGCTTCGTATCCCCCAGTGTCTGGGATTACCAACCCATCGTCTGGTTAGTCCCCGACGGAAACGGATAGACGCTCTGCCCTTTACCTTCTTGAACATGCGGTTGAAGTAGCGGATGCTTTCAAAGCCTGACGCATATGCGATCTCCGCTATCGTGCCTCTCGCGTGGAGCACTACCTGACTGGCTCGGTCAACATACGCCTGTTCAGAAAGGGCACAAATGAGTCGCCCCTATAACTCCCTTGAGGCAGCGCCAAAACAAGGGTCTGGCACGTCCGGTAAAGGCCGCCATATGGACCACGAGGAGGGGCTACGTCAGAGATCCCAGGACATTGCGCGTGGTATGATCCACTTTGCTATGGTAGTCGATGCGTCGGTTCTGCTACGAAGGCGTTGTTTGCCGAGCAGAAGCATAGATAACCGTCGATAGCACGTAGCGCTGGCGATCGTGGCTTAACTGATGCAGCAGCACATCGGGCCTGCGTGACCTCTCATTCCGCATTCCTATTTACAACATGTACGCTGCAACACAAACCCCTCATGACGTTGCATTAGGCTCGCGCATGTTCAAGTTCTGGCGCTAACATACGGCGCAACGCGTGACGCGCTCGGTGCAACTGGACCCTCACCGTTCCCGCATTGAGGTTCAACGCTTGTGCCGTTTCCTCGGTGCTTAGCTGTTGAAGATCGCGTAGCATGACGATGCGGCGATACTTTTCGGGCAGTTGGGCAATGGCTTGCTGGACGAGAGCTGCTCGTTCTTGCCGTTCCAACTGGGCTTGGGGGGACAGTGCGTGCTGGGCATCAGCATGGCGTACGGCCCCGCGGGCATACAAACGCTCCAAGTCGTCGGTGCCATGCCTCGTATAGCGCTTGGCACGGCGTAGGTACAAGCGCGCTTGATTGACAGCTATCCCACAGAGCCACGTCGAAAGCTTGGCATGACCGCGAAAACTATCAATCCGTTGAAACGCTTGGACGAACGTTTCTTGGACCACGTTAATGGCTTCTTCCTCATCTTTAATCATGCGCAAGACAACGTGGTACAGACGGTCGTGTTCACGTTCCATGAGCACTCGAAAGGCTTTAGGATCACGGACTTCCCAAACAGCATGACGCTTTACGTCGGCGAAAGGATCGAAAGAGGAAGCAGCAGGCATCAATGACCGTTGGACAGTAGCACAGCAAGCCGTGCTGTGGGTGAGTATCGTGTGGATGCTTAGAGGATACTCGCTTTCACGGCCGACTGTATCACAAATGTTTAACGTCTTTATAAGATCTCCCCAACCCTCAGCCGACGCACCTAGATGCGATGACGACTGTTGCGCACAGCACCGCACCCCAGGCCGACTACGATGTAAAAGCCGTTACCCTTATGCGTTTCGGCTTCAGTTGAGCGTTCATCAACCCCCAGAAACGTACTGCTGCAAACGTGACGAAATATGGCATCAAGAAAACTTGCATGCGAATACCTACTCGTTAGGCTCCCTAAACAGAATGTCTGATAGCCTCCCTATAGTTGTCCAATTCGCGTTATGCGCACCATGTAGATTGGACTACCTGCTCTTTTCTCTTGTCAAGAGGCCAAAGCTTACCTGAGCAGGATAACGCACCGCTTTTTCCATTTGCATCTGAGATCGCTGAATGATGACCACTGCACGCCCGACACGCTTTATTCCTCTTTACATGATCTGCGCAAGTATGGGTATGCTGGCGCAGCTGAGCCATGCGCAACACTATCATGAGGGACGTTACGTATCTGCTATCACGCACCACATTGTGCTACCCGAAGACGGCACACGGGACGAAATCCTGTCTCTCTCCTCTGAGTGGGCCGAGGCCGTTCTGAAACAACACCCTGATATCTTGGACGTCCGGTATCTCCTCTCTGCTACTGCAACAGACACGCTTGAACTCCTTGTCCTGTATGAATATGCATCGGTTGAGGCGGCCCGAGGAGCCGGAATCGTGATCCAAGAACTCACAAACGCTCATTGGCCCGACGCCGTGGCACGTGATGCCTTTTTCGCACGCATGAGGCGCTATATCAATCCCAATGATAACATCCGCAAAGCATACACCGAGATTATCACGTCCGACCAGCGCCCCTGAAGAACCCGCTTGAGCATCGCTTGATGATCCACTTCACAATCTGTTCCTACGGCCATAGGAATAGGTTCCAGTTCAATAAGAACCACACGTACCCGAGGTTAAGAACAACAAAAGCCGTGACATAGAGTCGCTCTGGCAACGAACCGTGCTGTTGTTGCCAAGTGCGCACAATCCGATAGCCTAGCCAAAGTAGTACACCAATCGACAGGTAAGGCAGGACAAATATGAGGGTTAGTGCTGGCGGTAATCCAAACACGTACGCTTGTCGCAAGAAGCTATTACCCAGCGTTTCTGATACAGCGATCATGAACACCAGCCCCAACAAGCTTTGTATTACGACGCCTAAAGGAATAGCATAAGCCCCACACCGCCGAGTTGTGGTGTGCCGGATACGCCACAGCAAGCGCCGCCCGCCAAGCGCCAGGGGAAAGAGCACTAGACCTGATGCAAAAACACCAAACAACCCCCACATCAGAGGAAGCTGCACTCGAACATCATCGCGCCATGAAAGCCTTTCGAATGCTGAAGGAATCGTCCCTACAGTCTGCGCGACATGCGTGATGTGGCCCTCCTCGTTTTCAAGGAAAACTACAGGTGCATTGTCCGAACGACGACGAAAGAGCAACGACTCCATCTCGATAAGTTCGTCGACCACACGCCCCTGCCGATTGCGTACGGCAAGTGTTCCACTAGCTTGTGCCTGGATCAAGAGTTGGGTATCCAAGATGGCTATCTTCTCCACAGAATGCCGACTGAAGCGGGTCGTGTGATACGCTCCCTCGTATCGATGCGCACGTGCCAGAAAATCATCGGGCGGCTCAGGCAGGAGTGGAGGTGCTGCTGCTTCTACAGGCAAACGATTCTCCACGATGCGGCGCACCGCTTCGTATGGACGGAATCGCCGCCCATTGGCCCCAACGAACAATCCGACGTTGTATTCCGGCACCAAGAGCACTGCCCCAGCCGTTCCCACAAACGCTCCTCGGATTTCAAACGCAGGCGTATCCCCTATCGGCGTCTCCATGAGGGCACATGTAAAACCTGGCAACAGCGGATGATGCGAGAACTGTGTTGTCTGCAACAGCGCTATGCTTTCCGGCGACAGGATGCGCACCTCCTCATACGTTCCATCATTGAGTAAAGCTGTCATGAAACGTGCCATATCAGCCCCTGTCGTGCTCAAGGCTCCTGCAGGCGGCAAGTTGCGGTATGCCTCTGGCACAGGTACCAACGCATCAGCTCGGAAGTCATAGGTATAGCCCCTGGCGCGCTGTTTAGCTTGCTCCGGCGGCAGAGGTGCCAGCAAGGTGCTGGCCTGCATGCCCAAGGGTTGCACGATATGGGTGGTTACGTAATCGGCAAACGACTGCCCGGTAACCACCTCTACGAGATAGCCTGCAAGACCAAAACCATGATTGGAGTAGCTAATTACGGTACTGGGCGCATGAACCCGAGGCGGCAGTGCTTCCGCCAGATAGGCACCGAGCGATTGGCCTTCGGCTGCAGAACGCGCTACATAGCCAATATTCGTATCGTCAAAACCTCCCGTATGCGTCAAGAGGTGCCGCAACGTAATCGGCTCGGGATAAGTAGACGGCACCTGAAATGCTGTGAGATAGGTGTTGACATCGGTATCTAAGTCCAAGCGCCCGTGCTCGACTTGTTGCAGCACAGCTACCGCTGTAAACAGCTTCGTAACCGAGCCAATGTCAAAAAGCGTATGGATAGGATCTACTGGGACCTGCTCTTCAGCCCATGCCTCCCCATAGCCTTGATTTACCACCACGCGCCCATCGTGCACAAGTGTTACAACCGTCCCATACACCCCAGCCTCGCTCATCTGCTCTGTGATCGCCTGCGCAATCGCCATCCCCAAACCCGTGGTATCGAAGGCGTAGGGCTGAGCCTGACCGATGGTTACCCATCCTCCCAGCCCCATGTAGATGATCCAGGTGTAGAGCCACCGTTGCATGATTTCTCCTGATTCTGTTTCGAGAATGAAGCGCAAGCATGGGGCGCTACGGAGGCAAACCTCTGCTGTTTACCGGATTTATAAAGTCGGCACTCTTTTACAGCGCTTTTACCCTGGCTTCTCGGCGGTACTGAGAGGGTGTCGTCTCAGCAAACTTTTTAAAGGCCGCGTTGAAGGAAGAAGACGAGTTGAACCCAACGGCTTCTGCGATAGCCGCAATGGTGAGGTGCTGATAGCCTGGATCTCTGAGATGTGCTTTAGCTTCAGCGATGCGCTGCTGATTAATGAACGTCGCAAAATTTTGTTTGAAGTGGGCGTTCAGCAAATGTGACAGTTCGTGCGGTGTGAGTACAACTTTGTCAGCCAACTTACCAAGTGTTAGACTCCCATCCCGATAGACGTGCTCCTCTTCCATAAGCGATTGGAGACGCTCGGCATAGGCGTCCATCTGCTGCGGATGCAGCGTCGACGTCGCGTACTTGGGTTTCGGAGCCAGTGCCCGATCTGATGCCCATGCCGTTGGATAACGCAAGGCCGCATAGGTGATGCCAATCAGAGCCAAGGCGAGCAAACACATTTGAAGAATGCCAATGCCTGTTAACAACTGAAAATCAAAGATGTACTCGTACACGTCGATCCCCCACAACACGCCCCATAGACCCCAGACCGCCCACATCAGAGGCAGAAGCTCAGGCTTTTTCCGCGCGGTCATCGGTTGAGTCAGGGTCCACATAAACCACCCTGTCCAGACCAAATAGATACCAATATGAATACGCTTGAACCCGCCGACGAGGTATGAATCCAGCGGTAAGCTTTGATAGGCCTGTTCGATATAGGCAACCTTTTCGGTACTGCTGCTGAAGTAGAGCGGCAGGAGATACATCATACAAAGCACAGCTGGTACGAAGTGGGCAGCCATAACACGCTGCCACGTAAAGCGAGGGTTTGTCAATGCTTTATAGGACAGTAGCAATAGCGGTCCTATCAGAAAGGCTGCGGGGCTACCAATGCGCAAAAAATGCGGCATCCACCGGATATACCCAGACACGTAGAGCATCCCTTGACAGAGGTCAAGAGCAATTACGAACAGGTAAGCCGCTATCAAACGATTCGCAAGCCGCTGACCGTGGCGTGTGCTGAGTAGAGCCAAGCCCAACACCACCCCCTGGACCACACCTGCAGCCATAAGAAGCGTAGAAAAGGAAAGTGCTGATGACATAGAACGTATGAAGCGTGCCCATCAATTCCCCCAATGCTCTCATGCTAGGCATCCGTAGACATCACGGGTTGTGCATGTATCGTTTTCGCTCAGTTACCATCCTTGTTTCAGTCGGCCGGAGAATTGCTCAAAGGCGGGATACAGGAAGATCTGAACGGTATATAAAACAAAAAGGAGGGCTGTCGAAACAGCCCTCCCTCGTTGTAATCACTCTGTTAATCGAGGTCGCCTTTAGAGCGCAATCGATACCGTGAACATCTGGACATCATCAAAGAAGTCCGTCGGACGGTACGCGTAGTCCACCGTGATCGCGTTGCCCGCCAC